>VDFB02303412.1:0-13452 GCA_007258455.2 Sequoia sempervirens
ATGGTTAATGTTTGAAACATTTGGAATGTAAAGAAATAGGTATTTGGGAACTCAGATAAAACTTGTTTTCAAGAAACTGATTCTCTTTGGAAAGAAGAATGTGAAAAAAGTGTAGCGGCTTATCCTTTTTAGTCTTGGATAGCCTGTATATAGGAAGGCTACTTGGGCCGATATGAAGTATTTCTTTCGTTTATGCTTTTTTGGGTCTCTATTTAAGAAGATTGGAAAATACTGAAGTAATGTTTTTTCTACTTATCCCACTTCTGATCATTTTAATATAAAAAGTGTGATCTTTATATAATCACATAAATTGTGGTCATTCTGTCAAAGAACCAAAGCTCAAACATCATATGTGAAAGTAATGGACAAATGATAAATTAAATGCCTACTGTGCTAGTGCTCGCATAAAATAGAACAAATAATCATTCATAATCACCTACACCACACAAATCCTTATGGACAAGTAAAAGAGGGATATCATTTACAACTTAAATTATGTTATTTGTTATGTTTTATTAATTAAATAAGAAAAAAATTCAAGAAGGTGAATAAGATAATTCAAGGAAATCTTCAATGAACTTTATAACATGCTTGAATGTTAAATTACAAGGAATTATGTTATTTGTTATGTTTTATTACTTAAAATAAGAGAAAACGTAAGAAGGTGAATGAGATAATTTAAGGAAATCTTTAATGAACTTTATAACATGCTTGAATGTTAAATTACAAGAGTATATGATTTCACTGATAAACTTACTGAATATGTTTCGTATTTCAAAATTGAATAGGAAAAAATAGAAGAGTTACATTTCAGATTAAAAACTGGGAACTCTTTTTATTGCAGGTCTCACAATAATATGCCCATCAAAGAATCCCTAAAACAACCCATTTGATGGGCAGTTCCAGTTAACCACACTCCACATTCTGAAGCCCCACACTTCTTGTACTATATGTCCATACACACACTTTATACATGAAGAACCAGAATCCACATTTTGAAGCCCCAAACACACTTCCTGTACGATCTGTCCATCCGCACACTTTATACATGATGAACCCTCATTCTTTAATACCAAATATGGTGATGGATTCACCTTTAGCATCTTCACAGTGCTTGCAAGATCTCCCAGATCCACTTCAGCATTTTCAATTTGGACATTTCTACTCATCCACAACACTCCCAGATCCACTTCAGCATTTCCAATTTGGTCATTTCTACTCATCCCACCCTTGTCAAATACTTCTTGTATCATAACCAAAACTATAAGCACTAAGAGGCTGGTTAAAAACTTCTGATCTTTTTAAAACTAAATCAAAGAGCTTAAAAGGTAGTCACTTGCCAATTTGAGTAAAAGGAGTTCAGAATGTGGTACAAAAGTGTGAAATCCTTATCCCAAAGTGGATTTATAGGTTGTTTATACAATTTGATTTGTTTACAGACCCATAAGGTTGAAGCTTAGTTAGTGAAAAAGCTTATTTACAGAGCCAACTCAATCCCATGGACACTTGACAAAAATTATGGCCAAGTTCAATGACAACTAAGAATCACTGGTTCACATATCTTAAACAGCCAAATTGATTCCTTTTGTAATATAAGCTTCAGAATGGCCGTGACATTCGTCATTTGCTATAAAAGTATTGTGCAATATAGAGATCTAATTTCTATTCAAGAATTTTGATACAAATATATCTAACCCTCGAAAAAAAATCTATGAATTCACTATAGTATTCATAAAAAAAAAAATCTGCTGTGTTCTTAAGATTATCTATGTTTTATATAGTAAGTTGCCAAATTTTTAAATAAAACATTGTTATGTAGAAAATGGGACAAATTTTAATTATCAAATGTTATCAGATTTTAAGTTTTATTTGGGTAAAAAATTGACAAAAATAGCCTTCTAGTGAATATTAGTCATTAAAATTATCCCGACAAGTCATGCTGGTTTTGCATGTGTTTTAAGGAAATGATTTAAAGCTATGTCAATAATAATCTAAAATCAAAGCAAAACCAATACACATTCATGTCTGTGTATGAATAGACACTTCTTATAGCATATGCTTTCAGTTGTCAAAAACTTTTCCTTGACAGTATATAAGACAACTCTTTTTATCTGGTTGTGTACTAAATTTTTTGAATGCAATGATATTTCAGGCTATGCTTGAGACTGTAGCCAGAGTCACTTATGAGAAGTCAAAGAAAAATGACACGCTAGAGACAAAGTGAGGTCCTACTTAGATTCATCTAGCTATTCACTGTTTATTTTGTGATTAAATAAGTCTAGTGTCTTATGCTCTGTTGTTGGTAGCATTCATACTGATCTGATTAGTGAAAGGCCCATGCTTTTGAAGCTTTATGATGTAACAAAATTCTTTGTTATGTTGGTTCCAGTGGAACATGTAGGTCTTTCCAACTTCATGATGTCTTAAACTTGGACAATGAGAATGGAGAAGATACACCAATGTTAATAGATAGAAAGGTTTGTTCTTTGATGACTATGATGCTACAAGTGAAAGTATCACCATATTTATGCTCTCATCTTACCCGCTTCGATCAAAATTCTGACTCTAATACTTATTTGCAAAACTTATAATGCTTTCCAATTGTTTCCTTAAAGGTTGTTACTTGTTTATTTTTCAGGATAATATATTTATAATGTCCAATCCAAAATCCAAGTATCCAGTCCTACAGTTGGACCTCAGGTACAATGTCACCCTTCTTAAACTTTAAAGTAGTCATGAGTTAGGACTGTTAGCCAAAACATGATTATGTTGTTTACATCCATATTAGGGTTTTTGAGTACTGCTTTGATTAGTAACAGATGATATATTCTGTGGTGCAGGCTCATTTCAGATTTAGTGGTGGTGATTGTCTCTGCAGCAGTTTGCAGAATTACCTTTGCTTGGTTTGGACAGCCTCTTATGCCTTTTACAAGGTGTAAATCCTTATGGACCAAAAGGACATGACTCTTTAATTTGTTCCAGTGGTAGCTGAGTTTGTTTTATAAGCAGTTTATGAGCTTTTATCTAGTGATCTGCGACTAGTTTTTCTTGTTTTGACCAAGCTTTGAAAATCTTGGCATGTTATTACAGGGTAATTACTGGGTCTATTATTGGACCAGGTGGTTTGAGCTTTGTACTTGAAATGGTACAGGTAAGCTGTAATCTTATATGTAGCTTAATTATTCATAATAAAAAATTCACATTAATGATGTTGAAGAACCAATCACCTCCGGAGAATACACAGTAAAAGAGACTTGAGCTGTCCTTTAGTTTAGTTCAGGCCTTGGATTTGAGCATGAGAGGGTTACCCAAAGAGGCTGCTGTTTTATCTGTATATGTGTAGCACATTTCTAGAAGTTATTTATTATGACACCGAAGTTCTAGGTACATTCTTAAGGTGTATACAATTTACTTAACGGTGTGCTTGCATGTTTTTGAAGTATCTTTTCATATAAAAAATTAAGTTGATTATAAATGAGGAGATTTCTTGTGCTTAAAACCAAATGTGCCTTAAATTTTGGACCATAGTTGAATGGAAACAAATACAGTATCAACAATTATTTCAAAGATCCCCTGATTTAGACACAGCTAGAAACGACTATTATAGAAATATAATATATTCAATTGTTTACATATCAGCAAATTTTCAAGATTCTCTGATATGGATACAGCTGGAGATGACAATTATAGAAATATACATATATTCAATTGTTTACATATCTGAGAGTATAGAAAATAACTTCAAAAGTATTTATTTAAATTAATATGTATTTTGGTTTTTAGATTTTAATTTACAATATTTATTTTGTTATATTGTGTATTTGTCTTTAGTGATTTATGTATAATGTGTGTATTTTTACAATATTTTATTTTTTTGCAAATTTTAAATGTTTTACTTCTACATGAACCCTAAAGAGGATATGGTGCTAGACAGTCTTCTGCCATGTATTGGATCCGGCTCAAATATCTGCTCATTTATGTATATGTCTGGATAAAGTATACATGCCATATGGGGTAGTATCATATCTGTTTAGAGTATCTGATAGGAAAATATGTCGTATCCAGAAGGGGGAGGAGAAGTATCTGACATCTCTGTTGGATCACTTCCTGCTCCAATCATAAGCTGCCATGTCACTTTAGTTGGCACATGATTACTGAACAAATCTATATACTTACCTAATGTATAAGAATCATTTAAATAGATAATCATGAAGGTGGTTCTTACAAATGGTTTAATTAGATAAGCTAATCCATGCCAATCAGGCATGATATCAAACATTGCATCTAACCTTTCTCCATGCCATATCTGGGAATATCATATCTGTATTCGAGTATCCATTATGCAGATACATGTATCAGACTGGGGAGAAGTATTTGATAACTCTTTTGGACCACTTCCGGCTCCAATTCTAACCTGCCATCTCACTTTAGTTGGCATGTGTTTGCTGAACAAATCTATATATTTATCTAATGTATAGAGTTATTTAAATAAGAAAAACAAGTTAGCATTTGATTACTGAACAAATCTATATATATCTAATGTATACAAGTTATTTAAATAAGAAAACCACAAAGGAGGCCCTTACAAACTGTTTAGTTAGATAAGCTAATCCATATCAATCAGGCACGCTATCAAATATTGCACATAACCTTTATCCATGCCATATCTGGGAATACCATATCTGTATTGCGTATCCAATACACAGATACATGTATCCAGACTAGGAAGGAGAAGCATCTGATAACTCTATTGGACCACTTCCTGCTCCAATCCAAAGCTGCCATGTCACTTTAGTTGAAATGTGATTACTGAACAAATCTAAATATTTGTTTGATGTGTAGGAGTTATTTAAATAAGAAAACCACAAAGGAGGCTCTTACAAACTGTTTAATTAGATAAGTTAATCCATACTAATCTGGCATTATATCAAACATCACACCTAACCTTGCCTGGGTCATAACATGTGATTTCTTAGTGTGATTTCACCTTCAGTTGTGAATGTTTGGATGCTAGTCTTCATGTTTTCTCGTATGAAATTCGCTTGTGATCTGTTAGTGGAACTGCTATTGCAGCAGTAATCAATATTCTGCCGTGCTCCTACACATTAGCCTGAAGAAAACACATACTCTGCCCTGCACATTAACTCCAACAAAATACTTTGTTTTGTGATTCTTGTGCAGGCTTAAAATGGTAAGAAAGATGAGATACGTAATGTAAAATTGGAGAAATCATGTTCAGGTAATACCAAACCAAAGACATGGCATTGTTGCCTTTATTAATATTCTAAACAGTTATAAAATCGAATACATTGGAAAGCAGGTTATGTTTCCTTGTTGGGGTCTACACAGGTTATATTCTAACATTGGTTTGAAACATTGAAACATTAAGGGAATTTTATATTTTATAGAATTGAATGAAAGAAAACAATGGTGATTAAAGCTGCCCAAATCTTAGAAATAGAAAACCTGAAATCATAGAAACAGAAAACCTTTTAAAATCATCATATATTATTAACAAAAATAATAATAGATACATTACAAATTTACCCACATTGCTGAGAAAGCTCGTGTTGTAGGGAAAATTAATATATTATATAAAAAAATGGTGTCTCTAAGGACCCTCCCTCGTCTCCTTTTTTCAGAAATAGACGTATCGATATTGGGACTAGTCTCCCATACTAGTACTAGTACCGATCTCTTGGCAACCTTGTAGATTGTGGACTTTGCTCATTAAATAGAGGGAGTAGTCAAGGGTGGAAAAGGAAGGATTGGAAAATGAGAAAAAAATGAAATAAGAGAAAAGATGACACAAAGAAGGATGGAGTACACATTAAAATTTGATTATATGTTAGGGGTGATAGGATATTTTGAATGTGAATAACATGAGAGGAGACACCCTTGAGACAATTACAAACAAGAAGTTATAAGAGATTCTTTGTTGATGCAATAAGCTTGAATCACCATAAAAGAATTATATTGGAATGAAGAATGAGGGTTCAAGGTCAATATTATCACGGGAGCATTAATAATTTAATGATAAATTAGCCAAAAACCAGAAATAATAGTTTTAATGGAAATATTGTGAGAATAAAAGATTATAAGAGAGTTATAATACTGTCGACATTATTATGAAGAAACACAATGAGATTTTTACGATTTGAATAAAGATTGGGAACAAGAATTCCTATTGTGAACTTATAATGCAACCTGCATGCCCCCTCCACTTAATTGGAGTGATATTATTATTTTAATATAATAAAAGTGTTATAAAAAAACTATACTAATAATATTAAATAATAAAATAATAAAATAAAATAAAATGCTTAATTTAAATTGGGTGCCAATATTTGGGCCCTAGGACCTAATTTCAAACAAGTATTTATGTGGTGCTACTATTTCATTTTGGGCATCTCATTTTAAGGTGAATTTTCTGGAGCAATCCACATTGTTACACTGCTTGGAATGAAACCCTCAGGTCAGTACTTTGGTAGGAAAAAAACCCTGCCAGTGTGTGTTTTTCTGAGCTGATTCGACTGTGCTTTGTAGTTAGATCATATTTTAAACCATTAATCTATTTCTCCAGGGGGCATAGTGGATTGGGAAGATCAACATCACCCTTAGACCCCTCTGATGCAGTTCCTAGAAGTATAATTACGACATCAAACCCCAGGTGCAGGTTTGGTATCAGCTAGTAGGAGTTTAGTAGGATCTAATTACCTTCACCCAGAAAACACTAGCAGCCAAGACTGGTCAAAACAAGTACAGAAGTTGCAGATCTGCGTGCACTTAGAGTGATTAACTCTGTTGAAGTGCTGCTGTGAGCCAACCACACATTCCAATGCTTGATCAATAGCTGGCGTCAATAAATACCAACACTGGGAGGAGTTAGTAGTTGAAACCCTAGAGGGTTTAGTGAAACAAATGGAGAGGCAACTTTTAGCGTGATTCAGTTCAACCATAAGGCATCGCCCAAGCACACAAATCATCCATTACAAATAAGATCTGGGCGCCTATTGCTCTTGCACATAAGATTGCTGTCAAAACAACTTGATTGCTCATTCTCTGAAGGGATTAGAAAAGAATCTGATTTGATGGTAATTTTAGTGTACTGCAGTTGTATTCTGGTGAAATAAATTAACAACATTGTCATTAAAGAAGTGCACATTTCTTTCCAGATCTAAGTTTGTTGTCATGTGCAAAATTTAATTGTGACTTGATGCTATTTTGAGTATATTTGTGGGGCGAATTTTTTATCTGCTGTCCTTGAATATCATACACTAGGGTTTAGCAGTGTTTTGATAGCTGTTGTTTGACTTTATTAATCTGGATTATAGAAGTAAACACTAGGAACATTACTCTGGTATCAAAGCTACCTTTTGTGCTAGCCTGTCGGGTTGTGTGATGCAGATTCATGCAAGGGAAAAGAAAAAGGAAAGAAGGAATCATGAGCAATCGGGGTGAAGAGGCAAACCTTTCAGATGTCATTAGCCATGAAAATAGGGAGTTGGCTAGAGAGTTTCAATCCTCCATGAGAGAGTCTAGATTGGAAATAGTTAGGATCTTGAGGGAAATGAATCATCAATGGAATGCCACTAGATCAAAATCAGAATATGGCAGAAGGGAGCAATTCAAGACAGGGTCTCAATGAACCCTCCTACGAAGACATTCCAAGCCCAATTTTTGTGGAGGGAAGAAGAAGGTCCAATTGAGAAGGAGCAACCCAAAAGATGACATGGTGAGGTATCATGAAGAATATAATTCTTTAAGTCAATCAATTCTTAATGATTTATCTTTTGATGAGTTCTATGAATTAAAGATGATGAGGAGCGCAAGAAGAGGAAGAACAAGGGAGTTGGTGAAGAAAGAGGAAAGGCCAAAATGAAAACCAAAAGAAGTTACTAAGGAGATTAATGAGCATGAGTCCAAAAACCCCAAATAATAGTCAAACACAGAGCAAAAGTTTGATGAAGTTAAGGTGGAAAAAGCATTGCTTGTTGAACACGAAGAGGCTAAGATAGAAACAAGAGTTCCAACCCATGAACTACCCATCACTCTACCAAAAGGAGAGCTATTCCAGCAAGTAATTATTTTTCAGAGTCACCATGTTGAGGAGCATAAAAGTGAGGAGGATGTCTTAGTTAATTCTAATGTTGAGATTCTAAATCAAAAGAGTGCTTGTGGTGGAGTGAGTCTCTCAAAAGGATCTAACCCTAAAGAAGGTAAGAACTCTAATTACTCCCATCATTTCAGCTCAAGGTATGGGAATAATAGCATAGATCTATTTCACTTTTTCTGTCATGAAAAACATCTTTATATGGAAAATGTGGAGGGGTACAAAAATTCTTTTGTCTAAAACTACCTATACATTTTGATATGGGATTTGGGAAATTGTTTATCTTTGATGAGGGATATTCAAAAGTTTGATTTTGGTCCCTTATCTCTTGCAACATTGAAAGAGGATTCAACCTATGCTTTTGATGGAAATCCGTTATCTTAGTGCTCTATATTCACTGATACTAAAAGTTTTACAACTAGCTTATTGTTATCACGGAATCTAGCAGCCCTCGTTCCACGGATAACCCCCCTACGAAACTTGTCTGTTTCCTAGGTTCGTGAAGTTCAAGCATGCAAAACGAGGTGATATTCAATCCACCTCGAAGTGCGTTCCAAATCTTCAAATAGTCAGTTTGAGCATCCCCCTACGTTCGCCTCGCGAAGACCTTTGAAACGAGTACCTTCGTGAGCTCTCACTGTTGATACTTAGTAAAATTGTGAAAAGTGCAGTTGTCTGAAAAAATAGCGCTCTACTTCTTTTTGGAAAATTGACTAAGTGTTAAAAGTGCAAGGATGCCAAAAATCAGTGCCCCTGCACTTAAGTGATTTTTGTTTTGGTGCAATGGCACTAATTTTTAGCGCCCTTGCACTTTTCTTCCAGACTTAGCCAATTTTTGACTATGGCATTATTTTTAGCACCTTTGCACTTTTTCCAGACTTGGTCATTTTTTCCAGACTTAGTCATTTTTTGTGCACTTTTTCCAGACTTAAGTCATTTTTTGTGCAATGGTGCTGAATTTTAGCACCTTTACACTTTTTTTTTGGCAGTTTTTAACTTAGTCTCTTCAAACTTGCTCTATTTCATTCCAGACCCCGTTTCTTCGCTCCGCATTGTTTTCCGTGCCTAGTTGCTCGTTTCCTTGCTTGTTCAACATCGTTTCTCACTTCACGCTTCCCAATGCTACTTTTTCTGCTAACACCTATTGATTCACCATCCTTGCAGTTTTCCTCCAGATTTCATCGAGTGATCCTAAAGGTGACATCTTCTGATCCAATGAACTATCCCAGATCTACAAAGAAGCCGTTATGCAGCAAGTTGAGGATGACAGTTTTTCCCAAAGCCTTAATACATATCATTTGCGATATATGGTTGACACTTGATAATCTCAAGATGCATCTTTGCGGGTGCAAGAAAATCTATTCATTTGCCAGAAGGTCGATCACAAGAGCTCACACCCTTGTAGATTACACAGTCGGCATAGATGATGTGTTCATATAAGAGACGAAGAAGTATGAAGACTCCGCGCCCAAAGCGAGGAACCATGAAGATTCTTGATCTCCGATGTTGAACATTTTGATGCTTCCCTTTATGCATCTTGTAAATAGTTTTTGACATCTTAAATGTCTTTTCTCAAAGTGTAATTGCACCAAAATTCTGAGATGTAATTTCTTGAAGACAAATTACATTTTGACTTAGTCAAAATTAAGGTGAGATTTTCCTAAATTAACTCACTTGACTTTCCTAGATTTACTCTTCCCTCTCTTTTATAAATATGAGGGATTTCTATTGTAATAGGATCCTTTAGTTTTTGCAACGAAGTGCTGCTCAATTTGCATCAAATTGTGAAACTTTGTGTTCATGTTTTGTGAATCTAAATCTGATTAATAAAGGAAGAAATTGCATACCAGACTTTGCGTTGGATTGATTGTCTCTTGAATTTGATTGAGATTGGTGGTGATTAGTTTATGAAATCTGAAGGACTTCAAGTGATTCTTGTGGACTTTGTGTCACATTTCTAACTTGAATTTGTGTTTATGTTTTAATGTTTTGGTTGAAAGATCTACAAGACTTTGAGCTTGTAATCTCTCATGTTGTTTGAATGAATTATTGCATCTAAGAAGACTTTGTGCTTCTAATGCGACAAACTATATTGTTCTCATAGATTTGCAGTTGAAAAGACTACAAAACGACTTTGTGCCTTCGTGAGCCTTACTTGTTTCCATTTTTCTTTTGTTATAATCTTATCTGATACCTCTAAGTTGTGCTTTGCCAAGATAGGGAATCAGTTGTACTGCTTTTGGTAAGTTTCTAGTACTTTGAATTAAGAACGTTTTCAGCTGTGAAGCATTATACACATCTTCTCTGAAAAAAGAGAGAATGATGAATGCGACATGCACCCCCCACTTCGTAAATACTGTAAATATTTTGTAAATACTCTAGCTGGTTTCTAATTGTAAGAAGGGCGCCTCCCCTTGCTGAGAGGAGAGATTGAATCTCACATAGCTGTGGCTGAAGTCCTAGTTGTGTAATCTATTGAAAAAGCTGATTACATAATTTTCACCCAACACTTATCATAGTTCGAGGATGTCATGAATATGACGTAACTAGAACACTATCTTTAGTTAAAGCAAGTAAATAAGATAAAAGGAAATTTTATATTTTTATTTGAATAAAGACATTACATCTCCGTGCAAAGACAAGAGAAGATAAGCAAGCATGGATGGATGTTTTGTGCCACAAAAAAGTCACTTCTTAGGAGATGGATTGGTTAGTTGCTTCAACAAAGTCTCAGGGAATAGTAATTTCAAGAGAAGCATGGATAAATAACATATGCTTGATCAAAAGGCTTAGACATGGACAAGCAGAAAAGAATGGTGAGTTTGAACAAGAGGATAAGTCTTTCCTAGTTGTTGACAAAGATTTTAATGGTCTCATTGTAGGAGAGGGCATAGTGGTTGGAATTACAAATGATTTTGAATTATTCACTCAATTGAACACCAGCAATGACCGTCATAAGCACCTTGATGTGAAATTTGTACTAGGGATGGATTCTAAGCATGTTCCTACATATTATGATGAGAGTGAATGTAATGTCCCCTTCTTAGCACTAGTCCTTTCGAAGACCATTAGCCTATTTTGGAGACCCGTAGGCTAGTCGAAGGCAGAATTAGGGTCTCCTATTTTCTAGATAGTAATCTTTGAGTTTCTTTGGGGATGGTTGCAGGAGCTCTGCCAATATGTTTTCCTCGGGTTTCTAGGAGAGCTTCAAATGTAATGTGGATACACTTCCTCTCGATTATTCTGGACTTACTTATTTTAGCAGCGGAACCACGGGACGCTGCTTCCCTGAAAATGTGACCCGTTTCGGAAACGGGGACGTCCCGGGGACGGGGGGACGGGTACTTGGCGTCCCCCGCCGTCCCGCCACCGCCACCAAAGCGCCGCCGGAGACGTCTCCAAGTCTCCTGGGGAGACGTCTAGGAGTTTCTCGAGACCGGGAAACGCTTCTAGCCACTCTAGCTATTCGTCTGCTATCCCAGGTTTCCAGTTCTTTAGCTGTTGAGAGGAACTGGTCTACATATAGCTTCATCCACTCTCTTAAGAGGAACAGACTTACCTCTAAGAGAGCAGAGAAGCTTGTGGCTGTACACAGTGCTTTGCGTATCATGGACCGCAAGACAATTGTGTACAAGGAGAGTCCAGCGGCACGAGGGGATGTGGAGCCAGAGGAGCCTTCACAGATTGATGAGGATGATCCTACCACTTCAGATGCAGGGCTGGTTGGTGTGAGCTTGAGGGATCTTGACCATGTGGAGTCCAGCAGTTCCAGTGATGGGGGGTTTGGAGATGATTAGAGGCCTCCATTCACTACATTTTGAGTTTCGACATTTTGGCATTTTGTCTTTTCAGTTTTCATTTTGTAATGCTACTTATTGTAATGAACTAATGATGAATCATGTAATCAATTAATCATCTTTATAGACTTTGTCATATCATCAATGTTATTCATATTTGGGCCTTTGGTGATATAATAGAAATCTCCAATTTGACAATTCAAATATCTTCGTATTTAGATTTAGTATTTCAAATTTTGCCATGTTATAAATTTACTAATTTCCTATAGTTTCATTTGAAATGTAATTCTTATACTGCTATACTATTATACATCTTTTCAAAACTAGTTTTTCAAGTACTATAAGTATATGTATAACTATATCAGCCACTTCTGGCCACTTGGGCCAGCTGCCCTCTGCCTCGCCCCTAACTATATTCTTTTGTCCTCTTGCCTCTCAAACGCTAAGCTTCCTCGCTCCCGCTTCTCGCCCCTGTGTCTGGAACACCTGGGATTTTAGTAAAGTTACGATGACTACTACTTGGAATGTGCTCAAATGGTGTTTGGAGTCACTATTTTTAGCAGTATGCTATTTATAGTAAGTGTTATTTATGACAGTGTGGTTTGGCAACAATTCAACACTTAGTTGCTATTTTTGGTAATGTGGTAGTGTAGTATTAGTAGAGGCTTCTCCAATTTTCTTGGAGTTTATAAAAGGAAAGTTTAATAACTTAAGTTATGTTATTTTCTAATGTTGCTTTTTGGCCCCCATGCCTAGGATTTATAACTTAAGTTGTTTTAAAAGGTGGGCCTCATATTTGGATGCCAATATTGGAGATTATTGCAATTTTAAAAGGTTTATTGATGCAAGTAAAGTTGGATGCCAAGTTTGATAAGTCAAAGAGGTTTTTAATGAATATTATATTACCCCTCTTTTGTGCGTCCCATTTTGGAGGGATTTGAGAATTTGAACTTCTAGGATTGAGCTTATAAATACTACCCCTCTCCCTCTCATTTGGTTATCCAATTTTATCATAACGAAGTGTTGCTGAAATCATTTCAGACTCTTGCTTCAAGGTTGATACGCCTCCTAGTTCTTCTTGTTGGCGTAACAACTAACACCTCTGGAGTATAAGTTGGTACGGACAGCTATGCACACTATGCAATGAGTGCTCTTCAAATTAGGAGGGGAAGCTCCCTCGTGTCAGACAAAAGTACCTGAAAAGGGAAATAAACTAAACTATATCCTGTCTTCTTGTCTCAGCTATAAGAGGTACAAGGCTTTCAAGAAAACTATATACGTTGTAGCTAAGTATTTTTTGGTTTCGCAGATTACTAACTACAACTAAGCTAACTACTTTAAAACTATCCAGTTTCCTCAAGAAAACAGAGCATGAGGAAATGGAGCAGGAATGATTATTTGATGATAAACAAGTATAGATTCTCAACTTGAAGGCAAGGTGGCACATCTATCAGCTCAATCTAAACAAGTTTATTACTCACAAAACACCATACGATAAACAAGAACAAATTCTCAACTTGAAGGCAAGGTTGCACATCTATC
>VDFB02303413.1:0-22008 GCA_007258455.2 Sequoia sempervirens
TGTTTCATTAAATGATGAAGAGTTGAAGGAAATGCATGCATTTCGTGAATCCATGGTCTTCCTAAAAGAAGATTAAATGAAATATTTTAAGGCATAACATGGACTGGAGTGTGCAATATGTCCTTTCCAATGCTAATAGGAAATGTTATCACACCAAGAAGTTGCTTTCCTACATTATCAAATCCATGAATAGATAATACAAACCTTATCCAAAAGGTTTATGCTACAAATGTTAAGGGTTGAGACATTGTCAACAAGGGTTCTTTTTATCCCACACTTATTAATGATAACCGCTATCATGAAAGCTTTTGTAGAACCAAGATCCTAGTACCTGCAAGAGACAACAAACAAACAAATTAGAAGATTCAAATGCAAGCCAAGATCAAAGTTCCCCATAAAATCCATTAACAATGTTCAAAATAGGAATAAAAGCAAGAACACAATAAAAAAGCAAGGGAATAGATTAAATCATATTAAAATGATCTTATGGGGGAGTTGGTTCAAATTTGAAGTGGAAATTGGCCCTTTCCCAACTCCTATGCAAGCTCTTAAATATTTGGTGATGATTGATCCATTTGGTGATTACTTCAAATGAACTACATGGAGAAAACCTACAATAACCTAGCTATACCTTGATGAAATGGATAAAAATGCTAATGCTTGAAGATGAAATTGAGTATAGTAAGTTTTCTCAAATTGTGGATTCATATGGAATGAGGAAAGAAACCTCGTATGTATACAAAGACAAGATGGATAAATTCCCTTAATGAAGCAATGTGGGACTAACTCTCAACCAATGGCCAAGTGCCACTTGTCAAGGTGAGAATGGATGAGGGATGCACACATTTTGATGAATGTGCCCATAAATGCAATTAGGTGGAATTTGAAAATAATGAAATGACATGTAAGAGGGAAAATGTATGTCATAAATGCCACTTGCCTCAATGCAAAAGATGAAATAAATGTCTTGTTGGAAGGAAAAAGTCCACTTGGAAGGACAAAGTCTGCTTGGGAAGATTTCAAATTTGGAAGAATATCCCCCTATTATGCCATGTTGAGAGAAAATAGGGATTTAATAAATGAATTAAATCTATTTTCATGTGCAATTGGAAAAGGCTAGAGGATGGGACCTAAATTAGAATTAAATTAACCAAGGGTTAATTAATTTAATAAGGGATTAGATGATGTGCAAATTTGACTTAGATTTATGGGTTGATTTAAATCAAAGATGAGAAGAATGTGATTTTAGAGATAGTTAAACAAATATTTTGTTTTATTTAACTAAAGGCGATGATTAGTTTGATTAAATTAAACAGGGTTTTAATTTATTTAATTTAATAGATATAATTTTGAAATTAATTAAATAAAATTGATTTGTCTAATTAAATAAAGAGCCAAGGTTAATTAGATCAAATTGATTTATTTAATTAATGAGAGAGAATGACTTAATTAGATCAATGATTTATTTAATTAAGAGAAGAAAATTGGTGACTTTAATCAAATAAGGGTATTCATGATCAAGTGAAACATTCCTTTTGAAATTAGCTCAATGTGAAAGCAAAAAATTATATGTAGGAAGAAGAAGGAAATAAGCTCAATGTGAAAATAAAACTTTGATGTAAAATTCTAGAAGACACAAAGTATAGAGGAGCAAACCCACAACAAATTGAGGAGACCACTAGGATACAAAGCAAAGGGACAAGGTAGGGAACAAATAAATGGAGGGGCACGAGAAGCACAATGGGTACAAGGGCTACGCAACAAATTGAGACAAAGCAAAACACCCTCAAGAGCAATATACACAAGAAAATGAGTAAGAAGAAACTCGAGACAAAAGAAAGGTCATCAACTTCCCAAGAAACCCAAAATTTTCCCCAACTTGGAGTAGCCATACCCAATCAGGGGGGCAAAGACTAGCAAAGAGAAACACAACCCAACAACAGCCAAAACAACCCTAACAAGGTCAAGGAGAAGCCACACGCGCCTTTTCTCAAAACCTAGCAAGAGGAAACACAAATAAAACCCAACAGAAACCTAGGAAAACCCATCCTCATCCTCTGAATCCCCACCACAATCACCTCCCCTTCAAACAAAATCAAAATGGAATTGAATATTAATGTTATTACATTCTTCATAATATACATTAATATCGTTATTTAAGTAAAAAGTACTTTAGGATTAAAAAAAATGGCAAATTAATATTAAATTAGTTGTACTAATATTAATTTAAATACATATTATAGATTTAATTGCGAGTTTGAATATTACAAAAACCCAAATTTAAAGATTAAACTTTCTTCACCATATAGATAAAAAAAAATTAATTGATAAAAATTTATTACCATAAGATTAACAAAAGCCCCAAATGAATATTAAATTAATTGTATTAATATTAATTTAAATATATTAGATTTAATTGCTAGTTGAATATTAAAAAAATCCAAAACTTAAAGATTTAACTTTCTTCAGCCACAAGAAAAAACTAATTTAATTGATTACTATTATTATTATATTATTCATAACATATCATAATTTAAAAAATTAAAACTAGTTTAGTTGAAACCTAATATGATTACATAAATTTAGTAAAAACAAAAATATCTTAAGTAAAATCCTCCATTTGTAGATGCTAAAGTCGAGTGAAACATTCCTTTTGTAAAGGTTGCTTGCCCCCTTTCACACTATTTCCAAAACCATTATATCATGACAATCATTGAGATATTACATTCAAAGTATAATGCAAACGACTCGCAATGCAGATGATATATTATATTTAAATAAAATATTATTATTTAAAAAATTATTTAAAAGATTATGAATTGTTTAATGCACACAGATGTTTTGTCAATGACACAAATAGTGATTGTAAATCTCAATAAAGCTAATTTCACTCAAACAATTGGTTACAATTAAACTAGCAATCTCATCTTGGTGCGCAATCGAAGAGTTGTGGAAAGGCAATTAGGGAATATTTGGTCTATTTTTTGCATACTTTTGTGCAATACACGAGGTCATTTGGTAGGTCATTTATATAATGACTTTGTGCAACAAAGGTTTGAACAGAAGAGTGACAGCTTCAAATCAACTATGCATCCACTTATAAGGTTTTAAACATGACTGAAACAAAACCTTTGAATTAGGAAGATAATTAGGTTCCATTAAGAACATCTTTATTTTATGTTTGCAATAGGGAAAGAGGGAGAGAAGGGGGAGAGAGGGAGATATAAAGAGATATGGTGAGAGAAACAAGTAATAGAGAGAGCAAGGGAGAGAAAAATAGAGTGGGGGGAGATAGAGATATAGGGAGTGTGTGTGTATGAGTTAGAGAGAGATATGGAAAGATATATATGTATGTATGTATGTATGTATGTATGTATAAAGAGAGAGAGGAGGGCTATTTCTCCATCTATATAAATTGAAAGTGCACAATTAAATAATCCATTGATGCATTGATTCATGTTACTATGCTTACATGAACCAAGTCATGATAATTTTTAAGGAACAACTTATTAATTACTCGTACAAAGAGATTAGGTCTCAAATAGACCATGCAAAAGATGTTCTTGTTCACACAAATCCAAGCAATTGAATGACAAATCCTACTAAGTACTCATCCAAATCAATGTCAAATAGCCTAAAACAACTCCCTTACAAGCCTAAAATTCTAATCCCACCACCAACCAAATCCACATACTATTTGAACACACCCAAAGTTTTCATTGTTATGGTAATAAGCCTTCCACGTTGTTTCCCATTACCCTATACTATGAAAGGAGACAACATGTATTATGAACACACCAGAATGAAAAAGAAATTACTAATACATAACTTCACTAATTAAATAAATTAATACATTCTAGTAACATAATCCAAGTAATTGAATGACAAAGTCTACTAAATACACATCCAAATCAATGTCAAATAACCTGAAACAACTCCCTTACAAGCCTAAAAGTTTAATCCGACCACAAACCAAATCCGCATACTATTTCGACACACCCAGAATTTTTGTTGTTATGGTAATAAGCCTTCCATGTTGTTTCCCATTGCCCTGTACTGTCTGTGAAAGGAGGCGATGTGTATTATGAACACACCAAAAAGAAAATAAAAATACTAATACATAACTTCACTAATTAAATAAATGAATACATTCTAGTAATAGAAAATAACAGTTGTTAAAAAAATTCAAATAGTTTTTTTAAAGACTGAAGGAATAGATCTGGTATTTGTCCCCCTAAAAACTCCAGTGCGCTGGTAAACCTTTTTTAGGTGACCAATGGTACTAGAAAGAAAGAAAAATATAGTGGAATCACATACTACCATATGAACTCAAAAGCTGGCTGCAATGAGTGAAAATAAGAAATTATACCAAAAAATATATATACGAATTACCTGAAACTAAATCAACAAACTCTCCATTGATGAAGAGTTTTGTGTATTTCAATTAGTAGTAGATTATCTCTCATAATCCCCAATACCCATATTAACATGAAGCACAAAACTGGCCATACATGAATGAATGAGCCAACAAACATTACATACACCATAATTTTCAAACACAAAGAAAGCTGTAATATTCTTGGATGGATTAGCCCATTTCAAGCCATTGCCATCCTTTAATACCCACTTGGAGGTTATGATTCCTGGCCTGGTTTACAGATGGGATGCTCATATTTCAAAAATACCCACAAGCTCCTTTGGGTTATTGCAATTGGCATACTTGAATTTACAGTTTATTTTGCTTTATCTCAATCCTTGCAGTGCACACATCCGCCAGAAGTTGAGGAGTTTGTGCAGCTCACAGACAGATTTTGGGCTTATGACACCCACTCAAATAAGTGGATGCAGTTGGAATTTCCCTTTGATTTATTGATCTGTAACAATGGCAACTGCTCCAAAATTGGAACCATTTAAAGACCTCAATCAGGATAACAGAAAAAAAAGCCACCCACATGACTATAATCCAAATTCTAGGGAAGAGCAACAATTTGATGTAGGCTCAGATGATGGGGCTAATTTATTGGTTGAAGAGGAATTGGGTCCTCCTCTTGTTGTTAGGAAGAGGTTGTCCCTAACAGTAATGTCAGGGAGACCTCAGTCTGGATTGCAGTTGAAAGTGGATCGATTTATGAAAGGTTTTGGAATGGGATGAACTGGGTGATTGCTCCTTATGAACTATACATGATATGCTATTTCGGTTTTTGCAGTCAATCACACATTTGTGGCCTTGTCTGAACCTGGAAATTTGTACCAGGTGAATAATAAGATGATATTTAGATGGGGCCGAGGCTCTTTCTCCGTGACTTTAATTTATTCAATCTTATATAGTACATAAAAGCTGTTGGCGTGGGTTAAGCTATCAAGTTAACAGATTTTGACCCAGGTGCAGAGAAATAATATTTTCCCTTTTCTGAAATACATTCATTGTATCTTAGGTAAACGTTTTGTTGATTTAATGTCCTCCTTCCAATTTGCTGCACAGAATAATATTTTTTAGACAAACAAAAGCAGAGAAATGGCACTAATAAGAAACAATACCGAAAAGTTGTCTGCCACTGGATGTAAACATTAACAGTATAGAGTGCACTCCCATATTCAGTCAATTCTTGTGCCAGCATATTGGACTGCCTATTTGAACATTTGATTTTATTTCTAATGATTTACAGGAATTGAGTGTTGCGAGAAATTGGCATATTTGGAATCAGTACAAATTTGGTGACTTATTTGACAACGATTTTACATCAGGTGAATGCAACTGCAGCTAAAAATGCAATTAGATTCTTGAACTCGAGACAAGAATTTTGCAGCCGTTCAACGAATACATGGTTTGCAAAATGCATCTGGACGTTTACAAGTGACAGGACGGTGTAGCTGTAGATGCGTGGCCATGCGGAAACGGTGAGAGGAGGGACCCACGATATGCCAGTGAAAAGACGTGATAAATCGAAAAATGTGAACAGATAAAAGCAAAAGGACGAACGGCCAGATGGGTTTTCATGGTCGTCCATCTCTTATCCAGTACTGCAGGCGGTTGATGTTAAAGATACGCTGAACAGACTTCATAGAGGGAACGCCTTCGGCGAAAAAACCAAGCCACCACTCACGCTACGTCGGACACTCTTCGCTATAAATTGCAATCATATTTAACCGTTAAAATGCAATTTGCAACCGCCCTTGAAAGATAACCATTTCTTCACTTTTGCTCACCAAACGGTAACACTAATCTCGAACTGCAGTCAAATTCTTCTCAAATCTAAAATAACAACAAATTCCCAGCAAATATATTGAAGGCAGGAGAGAATACGGTAACAATAAAACTTACCTCTCATGCTTTCTACTTGCGAATGCGAGGGCAATTAAAACCCGTTTTAAATCACTTTTTTAATACATAAATTATTAAAAATGGCATTGTTCGCTACAGGAGGAATTGAAGGATAAACAGAAGTTTCATTCTATTTTTGTGATTGTTCTTTCTTGCATTTGTCTCTAGTATTTAGATTACTGAAAAAAACTAAGCTTCCGTTTCGTCATATGGCTGTAGCGAAGGGAACTACATCAATATTGAAGACAAGCATGGAATGGAGGCGTACAAACTGGAAGCCAACCTTAGAGTAAAAGAATATATTAGAATGCATGTGTGGCAGGAAAATTATTTCAACTATATGACTTCAGTATTTGCATTTAGTTTTGGTTTGGAAATGCAAATAGTGAAGCCCACATAGCTCAGATAGTTTTCTAGTTCCACTAAACTACATGCATTCTAATATATGATTTTCCCTAAGGTTGACCTCCATTTTGTAAGCCTCATTCTCTCATTATGTTCAATATTGAAGTAGCTCCATTTGGAAAACATCAAAATAGATCCCTTCACCTTCCGCTCTCCTCTACACTCAATGGAAGAATTAACCTGGGCAATAAAAAGAGAAAATTAATGACTATTACTGTAATGCCAAAACAAAAAGGCTAAAAAGTCGTAATAGAAAGAGTTATTTACTTGAAACAACATTTTAAGTGAAGCTCATTTTACCATCCAAAGTAGAAGTCTGAAGGTCTCTTTAGAGAAAAACTAATTCATTACTTGAGATAGAAGTCCGAAATTCCCTGTAGAGAAAACCTAATCCATCACAGTAAAATAAGACAATGATCATGAAAGAATAGCAGTTTTTACGCCTTGACAAAGGCTAATCTTTCAACTACAAATAATTTCTTGTTCTCCTCTTCTAAAAGCCTAGTACAGCGGATGAGTTTTGTTTCCTGGTCTATAACAAACCTCCTCTGTCAATGCAGAGAATATTTTCAAAGATTCTCTTCTTCTTCCTCCCATAGATAGGTTTTATAATGCAATGATTTTCTTATCAAATAAGAAATTTTTTTAAAGAAATTCTATAAGTTACCTCCACAAAAATCCCAATCTGATGATGCAAACGACCCACAATGCAGAAGGATGTTTCGCCGCTTACATTTAGATAGGCATGTGTTGATTATTGTCGCCGTGAATGTGGGAATACCTGGACCATACTCTTCAGTTCTTGACCCTATACAAAGTATATGTCAATCATTACTGCACATACCTGCATTTTTTGTTACACAAAATCACACCCATTAATAAAATCCATTGCTTTAAATACAGAAAACCATTTAATTAGTCTAAAACTGCATTTTAGGTTTACTGTTTTACAGTGTATTCCTAGAGAATCTGGTATTCTTAATCGTCAGATAATTTAATCAACGTCTACTAAAAAGTCTCTGAGGTTTCTATTTATATCAGGCACAAATTAATAGGAGAAAGAACATACATGAGCCACCCAGTTTGGGTGTATTGGCATCTCCTGTACATGCACAAGTTATTTGTAAGCAACAGAAACAATAAACTCAATGCCCTAAGAAAAGTAAATAAAAACTCTATTCTACTCAGTATTATTTCTATATTTTTGCTTGCAATATAGATTTATTATAGCCACGAGAGACTAAAACATGTCTGTTAAATCCCTGGTTCCTGTTCAATCTTATCCAACACTGTTCCTGACTTACCCAACCCGATCTAGGTTTAGATAGGTATTCAAACACAGCTTGAACATCATTAAACCCTATTGTGAAGGGTTACCATATCTCTATTTATATACACCAAAGAGAAATCCCAAAGCCCTACGAATTGAAAAATCTGTATACCAAAGCAAGATAACTTCAAGTAAAAGCAACATCTTGTGAATAGATGGTGTGCATATCTTTACTTCTTGAATAGAAAAGTAGTGTAAAGAACTGAACTAAGGAGGAGAAGAACTAACCTGAGGAGGAGGAGATATAGAAAGTAAGGGAGAGAAAGCAAATACAACTTCGTGAGAATTTCTTTCGAGCCATTGTTAGACGTTGCACCGAACAAGCTTTGTAGGTTGCGTAGCAGATCAACAAACACAAATTAACTGCTCAAACTGTGTAAGACAAGAGTAACGAGCGTAAATAAATAGAGAAGGGCCACCGACTAAAGGCCTGTAATTAATGAGTGGCCACCCTAGATTAAAGATATGCATATTCCTATGTTGCGCGTGAACTGGTCTAGCCACGCCGAACGCGTTTCCTTCCCAAGCATTCTATGGCGGGTTATTTATTTATTTAATTGATCTATTTTTTGGTCTTTTTAAAAATATTCACAATCACAATATGAACACTCTTAGTGTAATAAGGGTTTATATCTGGTCACGGAATGCCAAACGCGTTTCTTTCCCAAACATCCTATGGAGGCTATAGTCCAATTGTTTTAACATAACTTTCTTATTCTTTTCTTCATTGACTTTTGTTTAGGTGGTTTTTCTTAAAATACTCACAACATGAACAATCTTACGGTAATAAGGGTTTATATCTTGTAGTTAGGTTTGAAATGTTCCTCTTCTTGTAGTGATTATCCTTCATATCTGGATTTTGAAGATTTTTTGGAATTGGCGTATTCAAATTTTTTTTCTTTAAGACTGACAGTCCTATTATGAAATTTTAAAGATTTTTTGGAATTGGTGTATTTGGATTTTTTTCTTTACGACTAGAGTCCTATTTTGAATTTTCAAGATTTTTTGGAATTGGTGTGCTCAAATGCTTTTTAAGACTGACAATCCTACTTTGTAATCAGTTGTTTTAACATATATTTTTTTCCTTCATATTAAAAAAACATTTAATGCAAGTTATGGTTCAATTGTATAAAAAGTTATTAATTTTAACAATAAATAAAGATTATTTATTTTTAATACAAATAAGGTGTAAAAGTATTATTGATTGTTTTGTCAAATTGAACTGTTCATAGTAAATGATAATTTTACCCTTTCTATTGATCAATTAATTACAAATAAGGCACAAACAGTAAATATAGTTATGATTTCTAAATTAAGGCATTATTAAGTTCATTTTAATTAGGAAGGCACAAACAAGTGAGAAAATATATATAGGGATACATTTTTCTATACTACATTTAGCCCCCACTTTAGTGAGAGGAGGAGTACAAGTGCAAACTCACACTAAAGTAGACAAATATACGTAAAGAGGGGTCTGAGTGCACCAATGCTTATGGGATAGGATGAAAAAGATCAAGGATGTTGTCCAAGACCGTAGGACCAAGATCCTCTGTCAAACCAAAATAAGCACAAATGGACACACAAAAGATGTATGATATGAAGCAGCAAAACAAGACACACAAGCATACAATGCCAAAGACTAAAAGAAAAAAAATAAAAATAAAAAGAGTGGATCAAACCTTGACTGTTTGTCCAACTCGATGTGGATCAAGCCTCAATTGTTTTTCCAAAAATACATTCATAAGTGTAACATGATTTCCAATATGCAAACAACAATGCATGCTCACATGGGCTAATGGAACCTCAGGATATCCACTAGGCGATCCCCCAAAAAGTGGCTAAATGAGAAAGTCATACCAGGTCTAAAAACTCTCACCATACAAGCCATACCAAAGGTATACCTATAATAACCTGGATAAGGCACAACATAAATATGAACTTTGAGCTTTATAAGGTTAGCAAGCTACACTATGCTAAACACTTACAAAAAAAATTCAAGTATGATAAGACATGTTCAAATGGGTTTTACTTAGTTCATGTAAAGTCTCCTCTTAGGGAACGTCATGCCTAATGTCTCCAAGAGAGGACTAGTTGAGGATAAAATATTCACAACCTAGGAAATGCAATCCATAGAATTTCCACCAAGAGGAATATCATATTCTCAAAAAGGTCACACTCTTCAAGGAAATCAATCCCGATGTCACCAAGAACAAGACACATCTCATGAATTTAGAAGACCACACTTTGAAAATAAATTCACACTTCCTAGGAGGAATATGCTATCATCCCTAAGAAGGGAACATGCAAACAATGAATGGGGGACAACATGGCCCCCACTTAAAATTCCAACATAGTTGCTATGTTGGTATTTTAAGTAGAAACTGAGGAAGAAAATATTTTTTACCTCAAAAAACTAGTTATCCTTGGCCCCCCAATCATAGAGAAAAAGACAAATGCCAAGAACTATCATGTTGTTGCCACAGAAAAAATGGTTGCACCTAATATTAAACCACCATTGATGGAAATGAGCAAGATACATAAAGCTACTAATCTGTAAGCTAGTAATTCATTAGTATAATGACCATTAACTCTATGATATGCACAGAATGAAATTTTTTTTGTAGAATTTATTTTATGATATTAGAGGGAGAGATATCAAATGATCTTGGAGGAGTCTTGACAGGATACTCTTTTGATCAATAGTATAAAATGTTCCTTTCTTTTGTGGCGAAGATATCTCTTGCTTAGTACAAGTTGTCATACATACAAAAGACTCTTTAGATTGTGATATATTGTACTCTCCCTTAAAGGACTAGGAATGTATTGCCTGATGAAATTGATATTAAGTGAAGATTTCTTTGATTCTTTCATTTGTTTTGAAGGACAATAAGGAAGATCACTAGTTCTTCCTATCAGTTCAAGATACACTAATGTTAGAGTTGGCTTAGGAGAATATTTTGTAATAGTGTTGGTATTGAGTGAAGGCTTTTCTACTACTTTTGTCTCTTTTGAAGGACAATAACAAATACCACTAGTTGTTACTTATGTTTTAGGCTCCATAGGGACACAAATTCCTTGTTCTCTAGCACCACATCCTTTGCCACTATAACCAGGTTCTTTCAAAAGTTTGTAACCTCTTCCATAAAGATTTTACATTTCTTTTGGATTCGATGGTTGTTTATAGTCCACTTCATCAAGGTTTGTTGTGTATGTTCTCTTCTTCTAAAGTGGTTGAACTCGATGCTTTCAAAGGTTCTTCTGAATTTTTCGTTGACACTACCACTGGTTCTTTTCTCTTTTTAGGCTCTTTTGTTATGATCTTGTATTCTCCAATGAATGTAGGTATGAAATCTAAGGAACCCAAATCATCCCCCAATAACTTTGTGACTTCTTCAATATTATTTTCTCTTTCTTTCTCTTGCACTTGTTCTACTTGTGCAGTTGTTGTCAATATTTTCAAAAGAATTTCTATGTCTTTCTTAGTGTGAAAACAATTTTTTGGTTTATGGTCAACCTTGATTGTATAAACTATGTTGTTATAGACATGTTTCATTAAATGATGAAGAGTTGAAGGAAATGCATGCATTTCGTGAATCCATGGTCTTCCTAAAAGAAGATTAAATGAAATATTTTAAGGCATAACATGGACTGGAGTGTGCAATATGTCCTTTCCAATGCTAATAGGAAATGTTATCACACCAAGAAGTTGCTTTCCTACATTATCAAATCCATGAATAGATAATACAAACCTTATCCAAAAGGTTTATGCTACAAATGTTAAGGGTTGAGACATTGTCAACAAGGGTTCTTTTTATCCCACACTTATTAATGATAACCGCTATCATGAAAGCTTTTGTAGAACCAAGATCCTAGTACCTGCAAGAGACAACAAACAAACAAATTAGAAGATTCAAATGCAAGCCAAGATCAATGTTCCCCATAAAATCTATTAACAATGTTCAAAATAGGAATAAAAGCAAGAACACAATAAAAAAGCAAGGGAATAGATTAAATCATATTAAAATGATCTTATGGGGGAGTTTGTTCGAATTTGATGTGGAAATTGGCCCTTTCCCAACTCCTATGCAAGCTCTTAAATATTTGGTGATGATTGATCCATTTGGTGATTACTTCAAATGAACTACATGGAGAAAACCTACAATAACCTAGCTATGCCTTGATGAAATGGATAAAAATGCTAATGCTTGAAGATGAAATTGAGTATAGTAAGTTTTCTCAAATTGTGGATTCATATGGAATGAGGAAAGAAACCTCGTATGTATACAAAGACAAGATGGATAAATTCCCTTAATGAAGCAATGTGGGACTAACTCTCAACCAATGGCCAAGTGCCACTTGTCAAGGTGAGAATGGATGAGGGATGCGCACATTTTGATGAATGTGCCCATAAATGCAATTAGGTGGAATTTGAAAATAATGAAATGACATGTAAGAGGGAAAATGTATGTCATAAATGCCACTTGCCTCAATGCAAAAGATGAAATAAATGTCTTGTTGGAAGGAAAAAGTCCACTTGGAAGGACAAAGTCTGCTTGGAAAGATTTCAAATTTGGAAGAATATCCCCCTATTATGCCATGTTTTGAGAAAATAGGGATTTAATAAATGAATTAAATCTATTTTCATGTGCAATTGGAAAAGGCTAGAGGATGGGACCTAAATTAGAATTAAATTAATCAAGGGTTAATTAATTTAATAAGGGATTAGATGATGTGCAAATTTGACTTAGATTTATGGGTTGATTTAAATCAAATATGAGAAGAATGTGATTTTAGAGATAGTTAAACAAATATTTTGTTTTATTTAACTAAAGGCGATGATTAGTTAGATTAAATTAAACAAGGTTTTAATTTATTTAATTTAATAGATATAATTTAGAAATTAATTAAATAAAATTGATTTGTTTAATTAAATAAGGAGCCAAGGTTAATTAGATCAGATTGATTTATTTAATTAATGAGAGAGAATGACTTAATTAGATCAATGATCTATTTAATTAAGAGAAGAAAATTGGTGAATTTAATCAAATAAGGGTATTCATGATCGAGTGAAACATTCCTTTTGTAATTAGCTCAGTGTGAAAGCAAAAAATTATATGTAGGAAGAAGAAGGAAATAAGCTCAATGTGCAAGCCAAAACTTTGATGTAAAATTCTAGAAGGGATTTACAAAACATAGAGAACCCAAACCCACAACAAAACTGAAGACCACTAGGGATACAAAGCAAACGACAAGTAGGAACAAATAATGGAAGGAGCAAAGAAGCACAATGGGTACAAAGAGACTCTACAACCTTCAAGTGAGACAAAGCAAGAGCACCCTCCAAGAGCAATATACGCAAAATAGTAGAGAAACTCCTGAGACAAGAAAGATTAAGTAAACTTCCCAAGAAACCCAAAATTTTCCCCAACTTGGAGTAGCCATACCCAATCAGGGGGGCAAAGACTAGCAAAGAGAAACACAACCCAACAACAGCCAAAACAACCCTAACAAGGTCAAAGAGAAGCCACACACGCCTTTTTCAAAACCTAGCAAGAGGAAACACAAATAAAACCCAACAGAAACCTAGGAAAACCCATCCTCATCCTCTGAATCCCCACCACAATCACCTCCCCTTCAAACAAAATCAAAATGGAATTGAATATTAATGTTATTACATTCTTCATAATATACATTAATATCGTTATTTAAGTAAAAAGTACTTTAGGATTCAAAAAAATGGCAAATTAATATTAAATTAGTTGTACTAATATTAATTTAAATACATATTATAGATTTAATTGCCAGTTTGAATATTACAAAAAACCCAAATTTAAAGATTAAACTTTCTTCACCATATAGATAAAAAAAAATTAATTGATAAAAATTTATTACCATAAGATTAACAAAAGCCCCAAATGAATATTAAATTAATTGTATTAATATTAATTTAAATATATTAGATTTAATTGCTAGTTTGAATATTAAAAAAATCCCAAACTTAAAGATTTAACTTTCTTCAGCCACAAGAAAAAACTAATTTAATTGATTACTATTATTATTATATTATTCATAACATATCATAATTTAAAAAATTAAAACTAGTTTAGTTGAAACCTAATATTATTACATAAATTTGGTAAAAACAAAAATCTCTTAAGTAAAATCCTCCATTTGTAGATGCTAAAGTCGAGTGAAACATTCCTTTTGTAAAGGTTGCTTGCCCCCTTTCACACTATTTCCAAAACCATTATATCATGACAATCATTGAGATATTACATTCAAAGTATAATGCAGATGATATATTATATTTAAATAAAATATTATTATTTAAAAAATTGTTTAAAAGATTATGAATTGTTTAATGCACACAGATGTTTTGTCAATGACACAAATAGTGATTGTAAAACTCAATAAAGCTAATTTCACTCAAGCTAGGTCATTTATATATTACTTTGTGCAACAAAGGTTTGAACGGAAGAGTGAAAGCTTCAAATCAACTATGCATCCACTTATAAGGTTTTAAACATGACTGAAACAAAACCTTTGAATTAGGAAGATAATTAGGTTCCATTAAGAACATCTTTATTTTATGTTTGCAATAGGGAAAGAGGGAGAGAAGGGGGAGAGAGGGAGATATAAAGAGATATAGTGAGAGAAACATGTAATAGAGAGAGCAAGGGAGAGAAAAATAGAGTGGGGGGAGATAGAGATATAGGGAGTGTGTGTGTATGAGTTAGAGAGAGATATGGAAAGATATATATATATGTATGTATGTATGTATGTATGTATGTATGTATGTATGTATGTATGTATGTATGTATAAAGAGAGAGAGGAGGGCTATTTCTCCATCTATATAAATTGAAAGTGCACAATTAAATAATCCATTGATGCATTGATTCATGTTACTATGCTTACATGAACCAAGTCATGATAATTTTTAAGGAACAACTTATTAATTACTCGTACAAAGAGATTAGGTCTCAAATAGACCATGCAAAATATGTTCTTGTTCACACAAGTCCAAGCAATTGAATGACAAATCCTACTAAGTACTCATCCAAATCAATGTCAAATAGCCTAAAACAACTCCCTTACAAGCCTAAAATTCTAATCCCACCACCAACCAAATCCACATACTATTTGAACACACCCAAAGTTTTCATTGTTATGGTAATAAGCCTTCCACGTTGTTTCCCATTACCCTATACTATGAAAGGAGACAACATGTATTATGAACACACCAGAATGAAAAAGAAATTACTAATACATAACTTCACTAATTAAATAAATTAATACATTCTAGTAACATAATCCAAGTAATTGAATGACAAAGTCTACTAAATACACATCCAAATCAATGTCAAATAACCTGAAACAACTCCCTTACAAGCCTAAAAGTTTAATCCGACCACAAACCAAATCCACATACTATTTCGACACACCCAAAATTTTCGTTGTTATGGTAATAAGCCTTCCATGTTGTTTCCCATTGCCCTGTACTGTCTGTGAAAGGAGGCGATGTGTATTATGAACACACCAAAAAGAAAATAAAAATACTAATACATAACTTCACTAATTAAATAAATGAATACATTCTAGTAATAGAAAATAACAGTTGTTAAAAAAATTCAAAAAGTTTTTTTAAAGACTGAAGGAATAGATCTAGTATTTGTCCCCCTAAAAACTCCAGTGCACTGGTAAACCTTTTTTAGGTGACCAATGGTACTAGAAAGAAAAATATAGTGGAATCACATACTACCATATGAACTCAAAAGCTGGCTGCAATGAGTGAAAATAAGAAATTATAGCAAAAAATATATATACGCATTACCTGAAACTGAATCAACAAACTCTCCATTGATGAAGAGTTTTGTGTATTTCAATTAGTAGTAGATTATATCTCATAATCCCCAATACCCATATTAACATGAAGCACAAAATTGGCCATACATGAATGAATGAGCCAACAAACATTACATACACCATAATTTTCAAACACAAAGAAAGCTGTAATATTCTTGGATGGATTAGCCCATTTCAAGCCATTGCCATCCTTTAATACCCACTTGGAGGTTATGATTCCTGGCCTGGTTTACAGATGGGATGCTCATATTTCAAAAATACCCACAAGCTCCTTTGGGTTATTGCAATTGGCATACTTGAATTTACAGTTTATTTTGCTTTATCTCAATCCCTGCAGTGCACACATCCGCCAGAAGTTGAGGAGTTTGTGCAGCTCACAGACAGATTTTGGGCTTATGACACCCACTCAAATAAGTGGATGCGGTTGGAATTTCCCTTTGATTTATTGATCTGTAACAATGGCAACTGCTCCAAAATTGGAACCATTTAAAGACCTCAATCAGGATAACAGAAAAAACAGCCACCCACATGACTATAATCCAAATTCTAGGGAAGAGCAACAATTTGATGTAGGCTCAGATAATGGGGCTAATTTATTGGTTGAAGAGGAATTGGGTCCTCCTCTTGTTGTTAGGAAGAGGTTGTCCCTAACAGTAATGTCAGGGAGACCTCAGTCTGGATTGCAATTGAAAGTGGATCGATTTATGAAAGGTTTTGGAATGGGATGAACTGGGAGATTGCTCCTTATGAACTATACAGGATATGCTATTTCGGTTTTTGCAGTCAATCACACATTTGTTGCCTTGTCTGAACCTGGAAATTTGTACCAGCTGAATAATAAGATGATATTTAGATGGGGCCGAGGCTCTTTCTCCGTGACTTTAATTTATTCAATCTCATATAGTACATAAAAGCTGTTGGCGTGGGTTAAGCTATCAAGTTAACAGATTTTGACCCAGGTGCAGAGAAATAATATTTTCCCTTTTTTGAAATACATTCATTGTATCTTAGGTAAACGTTTTGTTGATTTAATGTCCTCCTTCCAATTTGCTGCACAGAATAATATTTTTTAGACAAACAAAAGCAGAGAAATGGTACTAATAAGAAACAATACCGAAAAGTTGTCTGCCACTGGGTGTAAACATTAACAGTATAGAGTGCACTCCCATATTCAGTCAATTCTTGTGCCAGCATATTGGACTGCCTATTTGAACATTTGATTTTATTTCTAATGATTTACAGGAATTGAGTGTTGCAAGAAATTGGCATATTTGGAATCAGTACAAATTTGGTGACTTATTTGACAACGATTTTACATCAGGTGAATGCAACTGCAGCTAAAAATGCAATTAGATTCTTGAACTCGAGACAAGAATTTTGCAGCCGTTTAACGAATACATGGTTTGCAAAATGCATCTGGACGTTTACAAGTGACAGAACTGTGTAGCTGTAGATGCCTGGCCATGCCGAAACGGTGAGAGGAGGGACCCACGATATGCCAGTGAAAACACGTGATAAATGGAAAAATGTGAATAGATAAAAGCAAAAGGACGAATGGCCAGATGCGTTTTCATGGTCGTCCATCTCTTATCCAGTACAGCAGGCGGTTGATGTTAAAGATACGCTGGACAGACTTCATAGAGGGAACGCCTTCGGCGTAAAAACCAAGCCACCACTCACGCTGCGTTGGACACTCTTCGCTATAAATTGCAATCATATTTAACCGTTAAAATGCAATTTGCAACCACCCTTGAAAGATAACCATTTCTTCACTTTTGCTCACCAAACGGTAACACTAATCTCGAACTGTAGTCAAATTCTTCTCAAATCTAAAATAACAACAAATTCCCAGCAAATATATTGAAGGCAGGAGAGAATACGGTAACAATAAAACTTACCTCTCACGCTTTCTACTTGCGAATGCGAGGGCAATTAAAACCCATTTTAAATCACTTTTTTAATACATAAATTATTAAAAATGGCATTGTTCGCTACAGGAGGAATTGAAGGATAAACAGAAGTTTCATTCTATTTTTGTGATTGTTCTTTCTTGCATTTGTCTCTAGTATTTAGATTTCTCAAAAAAACTAAGCTTCCGTTTCGTCATATGGCTGTAGCGAAGGGAACTACATCAATATTGAAGACAAGCAGGGAATGGAGGCGTACAAACTGGAAGCCAATCTTAGAGTAAAAGAATATATTAGAATGCATGTGTGGCAGGAAATTATTTCAACTATATGACTTCAGTATTTGCATTTAGTTTTGGTTTGGAAATGCAAATAGTGAAGCCCACATAGCTCAGATAGTTTTCTAGTTCCACTAAACTACATGCATTCTAATATATGATTTTCCCTAAGGTTGACCTCCATTTTGTAATCCTCATTCTCTCATTATGTTCAATATTGAAGTAGCTCCATTTGGAAAACATCAAAATAGATCCCTTCACCTTCCGCTCTCCTCTACACTCAATGGAAGAATTAACCTGGGCAATAAAAAGAGAAAATTAATGACTATTACTGTAATGCCAAAACAAAAAGGCTAAAAAGTCGTAATAGAAAGAGTTATTTACTTGAAACAACATTTTAAGTGAAGCTCATTTTACCATCCAAAGTAGAAGTCTGAAGGTCTCTTTAGAGAAAAACTAATTCATTACTTGAGATAGAAGTCCGAAATTCCCTGTAGAGAAAACCTAATCCATCACAGTAAAATAAGACAATGATCATGAAAGAATAGCAGTTTTTACGCCTTGACAAAGGCTAATCTTTCAACTACAAATAATTTCTTGTTCTCCTCTTCTAAAAGCCTAGTACAGCAGATGAGTTTTGTTTCCTGGTCTATAACAAACCTCCTCTGTCAATGCAGAGAATATTTTCAAAGATTCTCTTCTTCTTCCTCCCATAGATAGGTTTTATAATGCAATGATTTTCTTATCAAATAAGAAATTTTTTTAAAGAAATTCTATAAGTTACCTCCACAAAAATCCCAATCTGATTATGCAAACGACCCACAATGCAGAAGGATGTTTCGCCGCTTACATTTAGATAGGCATGTGTTGATTATTGTCGCCGTGAATCTGGGAATACCTGGACCATACTCTTCAGTTCTTGACCCTATACAAAGTATATGTCAATCATTTCACACATAGGGAAAGACCGGTAACGCCGAGGGAGCTAACTTAACAACCGTGGGAATACAAAGGTGTATATGTCGAATCGGGAAAAAAATTTATGGGTTTTTTTCGCACATGAGTTAAGATCTTATAACTAAGGTTTTGGCTTTTGGGCAATTCGGTAGAGTGCGGTAGCATCCGATATGCGCGCGTATGTCAAAAAGACCCCTTTTAGAGGTGCCGCCCGGTTATCATCACCTAATGTCCCAATACCCCCTACATATAACCACCAATAAAAAATTAAAAAAACACCTAATTATGTCACTTTTAATATATAATTAAAACTCTTTTATCATTCAAATCCGCTCTAAAGTGAATGGGTCTAATTCACGCTAGCACCTTCTACAATCAATTTCGCACCCATTACAAATCACTCCTACATATTAATCTCCTTACTAAAGCACCGGACACCAAACACATTACACCCCAATTAATCTTTACTTGGGGTCCGATTGACGCATATGATTAATGTTTTTTTGTGGGTATCCCATCATAACCATTCGCTTTGCCGCGCGCTGTCTGGAAGGTTCCCGGCAATGGAGAAGGCTGCGGATGGCGACGGCTCCCCACAGCTCCTCCACGTGCGCACGGCTCCAGGTAGCATCTAACATCGTCTACCTTGTGAATATGCAAACAATGGTACTGGTTAATCATTTTCTTCTGCATCTTTCATGACCCGTGAAGGGTTTATTCGAGTGTTAAGACCCGTGAAGGGTTTGTTCGACGTTTGATAAATTATTACTGCTTGTCTATGAAGTAAATCATGCATCTTACAACGTGGTAAATTCGACTGTATCATGATTTTGTCTGCAAAAATGATAACGAATTTCGTGGGTTTGTGAAAACCCTTGCTTTGTTTTTCCAAATGCGGGTTCTATTGTGCTTAAATTATTAAATACGACCTGGTAAAGTCGATTGTCTCATGATTTTGTCTCCAGAAATGATCAGGAATTTCGTGGGTTTGAACACATGTCTATAAAAAACCCATGTCACTTTGGGAATAAATCGACAAACCCATTAAAAATAAATATGTTTTTGTCAAAACCCTTGCTTTGTTTTTCCAAATGCGGGTTTTATTGTGCTTAAATTATTAAATACGACCTGGTAAAGTCGATTGTCTCATGATTTTGTCTCCAGAAATGATCAGGAATTTCGTGGGTTTGAACACGTCTATAAAAAACCCATCTCACTTTGGGCATAAATCGACAAACCCATTAAAAATAAATATGTTTTTGTCAAAACCCTTGCATGGTTTTTTCCAAATTCGTGTGCTTAATGAATTAATCTCATGAAACCCTTGTTTGGAATATTCTGCATCTATCTAAAAAACGAATTCGTGAAAACCCCTGCTTGGCTTTTTCCAAATTCGTTTGCTTAAGGAATTGATCTCATGAAACCCTTGCCTGGAATATTCTGCATCTATCTAAAAATGCACTTCTGTATTCCTGCGACTGACAAATTATTACTATGAAACCCTTGGTTAATTTCTTTCAAAAACCCAATACATACATACATACATATATGTATGGTATGTATGTGCACATACATACTTACATATATGCATGTATGTATGTGTACATACATACCATCTTTAGATGTATGGTCTGTATGTATGTACACATACAGACATACATATACACATACATACCATAAATATATATATGGTCTATATGTATGTATACATACAGACCATACATATATACGTACATGTATATACATACATACATATATACATACATGTATGTATATATGTATGTGTGTATGTGTACATACATACATGTACATACATGTGTATACACATACAAACATACATATGTACATACATGTATGTATGTACACATACACACATACATATATACATAATGTATGTATATATGTATGTCTGTATGTGTACATACATACATACATAAATGCATACATGTATGTATAATACATACATGTATGCATGTATGTATGTATGTATGTACACATACAGACATACATATATACACTTACAGACATACATATGTACATACATGTATGTATGTACACATACAGACATACATATACAGACATACATACATACATACCATACTTTCCATTGCACATACAACAGGCTCAGGTAACATCTAACATCTTTCTCCTTTGAATATGCAAACAATGGTACTGGTTAATCATTTTCTTCTGCATCTTTCATATTACAAAAATAAATGTATGTATGTATGTATGTGCACATACATACATACATGTATATATGTATGTATGTATCGAAAGCAATGACAAGCATCCTTTGCACATTCCTCTAATATCCCAAGTATCAGGTAGGTACTTATAGTTATTTTCATTTATGCAATGTCTTCTTACTTTATACATTCTAGCATTTGTTTATATTTTTGTACTTTCCATTGCACATAGAGCAGGCTACCATACATATATTTGTCATTTTACATTCTGTGTCTCTTGTTCATTCAAAAAATTGATGTATATGTGTGTATCCTTTGCCTATCCTTTCAAAATGCAAACAATGGTACTGGTTATTCATTTTCTTCTGCATCTTTCACGACCCATTAAGGGTTTATTCGATGATGTCAAAATTATTACTGCTTTTTTATGAAATAAATCATTCCTCTTACACTCCTTTTCGCCATGTGTTGTATATATGTATGCATGTATCTATGTGTGTATGCACATACATACATACATACATTTATACATATATGTATATATGTATGTATGTACATGCATACATACATACATACATGTATGTGTGTATGTATGTGCATACATACATATATACATATATGTATGTGTGTATGTATGTATGTACATATATACATATATATATGCATGTATGTATGCATGTATGTATGCACATACATACATACATACATATATGTATGTGTGTATGTATGTATGTACATATATACATATATATATAT
>VDFB02303414.1:0-15746 GCA_007258455.2 Sequoia sempervirens
TTTTCTCTTTTTAGGCTCTTTTGTTATGATCTTGTATTCTCCAATGAATGTAGGCATGAAATCTAAGGAACCCAAATCATCCCCCAATATCTTTGTGACTTCTTCAATATTATTTTCTCTTTCTTTCTCTTGCACTTGTTCTACTTGTGCAGTTGTTGTCAATATTTTCAAAAGAATTTCTATGTCTTTCTTAGTGTGAAAACAATTTTTTGGTTTAGGGTCAACCTTGATTGTATAAACTATGTTGTTATAGACATGTTTCATTAAATGATGAAGAGCTGAAGGAAATGCATGCATTTTGTGAATCCATGGTCTTCCTAAAAGAAGATTAAATGAAATATTTTAAGGCACAACATGGACTGGAGTGTGCAACATGTCCTTTCCAATGCTAATAGGAAATGTTATCACGCCAAGAAGTTGCTTTCCTACATTATCAAATCCGTGAATAGATAATACAAACCTTATCCAAAAGGTTTATGCTACAAATGTTAAGGGTTGAGACATTGTCAACAAGGGTTCTTTTTATCCCACACTTATTAATGATAACCGCTATCATGAAAGCTTTTGTAGAACCAAAATCCTAGTACCTGCAAGAGACAACAAACAAATAAATTAGAAGATTCAAATGCAAGCCAAGATCAAAGTTCCCCATAAAATCCATTAACAATGTTCAAAATAGAAATAAAAGCAAGAAGAAAATAAAAAAGCAAGGGAATAGATTAAATCATATTAAAATGATGCAAACTCTTGATCTTATGGGGGAGTTGGTTCAAATTTGATGTGGAAATTGGCCCTTTCCCAACTCCTATGCAAGCTCTTAAATATTTGGTGATGATTGATCCATTTGGTGATTACTTCAAATGAACTACATGGAGAAAACCTACAACAACCTAGCTATGCCTTGATGAAATGGATAAAAATGCTAATGCTTGAAGATGAAATTGAGTATAGTAAGTTTTCTCAAATTGTGGATTCATATGGAATGAGGAAAGAAACCTCGTATGTATACAAAGACAAGATGGATAAATTCCCTTAATGAAGCAATGTGGGACTAACTCTCAACCAATGGCCAAGTGCCACTTGTCAAGGTGAGAATGGATGAGGGATGCGCAAATGCAATTAGGTGGAATTTGAAAATAATGAAATGACATGTAAGAGGGAAAATGTATGTCATAAATGCCACTTGCCTCAATGCAAAAGATGAAATAAATGTCTTGTTGGAAGGAAAAAGTCCACTTGGAAGGACAAAGTCTGCTTGGAAAGATTTCAAATTTGGAAGAATATCCCCCTATTATGCCATGTTGAGAGAAAATAGGGATTTAATAAATGAATTAAATCTATTTTCATGTGCAATTGGAAAAGGCTAGAGGATGGGACCTAAATTAGAATTAAATTAATCAAGGGTTAATTAATTTAATAAGGGATTAGATGATGTGCAAATTTGACTTAGATTTATGGGTTGATTTAAATCAAAGATGAGAAGAATGTGATTTTAGAGATAGTTAAACAAATATTTTGTTTTATTTAACTAAAGGCGATGATTAGTTAGATTAAATTAAACAAGGTTTTAATTTATTTAATTTAATAGATATAATTTAGAAATTAATTAAATAAAATTGATTTGTCTAATTAAATAAAGAGCCAAGGTTAATTAGATCAGATTGATTTATTTAATTAATGAGAGAGAATCACTTAATTAGATCAATGATTTATTTAATTAAGAGAAGAAAATTGGTGAATTTAATCAAATAAGGGTATTCATGATCGAGTGAAACATTCCTTTTGAAATTAGCTCAATGTGAAAGCAAAAAATTATATGTAGGAAGAAGACGGAAATAAGCTCAATGTGGAAGCCAAAACTTTGATGTAAAATTCTAGAAGGGATTTACAAAACATAGAGAACCCAAACCCACAACAAAACTGAAGACCACTAGGGATACAAAGCAAACGACAAGTAGGAACAAATAATGGAAGGAGCAAAGAAGCACAATGGGTACAAAGAGACTCTACAACCTTCAAGTGAGACAAAGCAAGAGCACCCTCCAAGAGCAATATACGCAAAATAGTAGAGAAACTCCTGAGACAAGAAAGATTAAGTAAACTTCCCAAGAAACCCAAAATTTTCCCCAACTTGGAGTAGCCATACCCAATCAGGGGGGCAAAGACTAGCAAAGAGAAACACAACCCAACAACAGCCAAAACAACCCTAACAAGGTCAAGGAGAAGCCACACGCGCCTTTTCTCAAAACCTAGCAAGAGGAAACACAAATAAAACCCAACAGAAACCTAGGAAAACCCATCCTCATCCTCTGAATCCCCACCACAATCACCTCCCCTTCAAACAAAATCAAAATGGAATTGAATATTAATGTTATTACATTCTTCATAATATACATTAATATCGTTATTTAAGTAAAAAGTACTTTAGGATTAAAAAAATGGCAAATTAATATTAAATTAGTTGTACTAATATTAATTTAAATACATATTATAGATTTAATTGCCAGTTTGAATATTACAAAAAACCCAAATTTAAAGATTAAACTTTCTTCACCATATAGATAAAAAAAAATTAATTGATAAAAATTTATTACCATAAGATTAACAAAAGCCCCAAATGAATATTAAATTAATTGTATTAATATTAATTTAAATATATTAGATTTAATTGCTAGTTTGAATATTAAAAAAATCCCAAACTTAAAGATTTAACTTTCTTCAGCCACAAGAAAAAACTAATTTAATTGATTACTATTATTATTATATTATTCATAACATATCATAATTTAAAAAATTAAAACTAGTTTAGTTGAAACCTAATATTATTACATAAATTTGGTAAAAACAAAAATCTCTTAAGTAAAATCCTCCATTTGTAGATGCTAAAGTCGAGTGAAACATTCCTTTTGTAAAGGTTGCTTGCCCCCTTTCACACTATTTCCAAAACCATTATATCATGACAATCATTGAGATATTACATTCAAAGTATAATGCAGATGATATATTATATTTAAATAAAATATTATTATTTAAAAAATTGTTTAAAAGATTATGAATTGTTTAATGCACACAGATGTTTTGTCAATGACACAAATAGTGATTGTAAAACTCAATAAAGCTAATTTCACTCAAGCTAGGTCATTTATATAATGACTTTGTGCAACAAAGGTTTGAACGGAAGAGTGAAAGCTTCAAATCAACTATGCATCCACTTATAAGGTTTTAAACATGACTGAAACAAAACCTTTGAATTAGGAAGATAATTAGGTTCCATTAAGAACATCTTTATTTTATGTTTGCAATAGGGAAAGAGGGAGAGAAGGGGGAGAGAGGGAGATATAAAGAGATATGGTGAGAGAAACAAGTAATAGAGAGAGCAAGGGAGAGAAAAATAGAGTGGGGGGAGATAGAGATATAGGGAGTGTGTGTGTATGAGTTAGAGAGAGATATGGAAAGATATATATATATATATGTATGTATGTATGTATGTATGTATGTATGTATAAAGAGAGAGAGGAGGGCTATTTCTCCATCTATATAAATTGAAAGTGCACAATTAAATAATCCATTGATGCATTGATTCATGTTACTATGCTTACATGAACCAAGTCATGATAATTTTTAAGGAACAACTTATTAATTACTCGTACAAAGAGATTAGGTCTCAAATAGACCATGCAAAAGATGTTCTTGTTCACACAAATCCAAGCAATTGAATGACAAATCCTACTAAGTACTCATCCAAATCAATGTCAAATAGCCTAAAACAACTCCCTTACAAGCCTAAAATTCTAATCCCACCACCAACCAAATCCACATACTATTTGAACACACCCAAAGTTTTCATTGTTATGGTAATAAGCCTTCCACGTTGTTTCCCATTACCCTATACTATGAAAGGAGACAACATGTATTATGAACACACCAGAATGAAAAAGAAATTACTAATACATAACTTCACTAATTAAATAAATTAATACATTCTAGTAACATAATCCAAGTAATTGAATGACAAAGTCTACTAAATACACATCCAAATCAATGTCAAATAACCTGAAACAACTCCCTTACAAGCCTAAAAGTTTAATCCGACCACAAACCAAATCCACATACTATTTCGACACACCCAGAATTTTCGTTGTTATGGTAATAAGCCTTCCATGTTGTTTCCCATTGCCCTGTACTGTCTGTGAAAGGAGGCGATGTGTATTATGAACACACCAAAAAGAAAATAAAAATACTAATACATAACTTCACTAATTAAATAAATGAATACATTCTAGTAATAGAAAATAACAGTTGTTAAAAAAATTCAAAAAGTTTTTTTAAAGACTGAAGGAATAGATCTGGTATTTGTCCCCCTAAAAACTCCAGTGCACTGGTAAACCTTTTTTAGGTGACCAATGGTACTAGAAAGAAAAATATAGTGGAATCACATACTACCATATGAACTCAAAAGCTGGCTGCAATGAGTGAAAATAAGAAATTATAGCAAAAAATATATATACGCATTACCTGAAACTGAATCAACAAACTCTCCATTGATGAAGAGTTTTGTGTATTTCAATTAGTAGTAGATTATATCTCATAATCCCCAATACCCATATTAACATGAAGCACAAAACTGGCCATACATGAATGAATGAGCCAACAAACATTACATACACCATAATTTTCAAACACAAAGAAAGCTGTAATATTCTTGGATGGATTAGCCCATTTCAAGCCATTGCCATCCTTTAATACCCACTTGGAGGTTATGATTCCTGGCCTGGTTTACAGATGGGATGCTCATATTTCAAAAATACCCACAAGCTCCTTTGGGTTATTGCAATTGGCATACTTGAATTTACAGTTTATTTTGCTTTATCTCAATCCCTGCAGTGCACACATCCGCCAGAAGTTGAGGAGTTTGTGCAGCTCACAGACAGATTTTGGGCTTATGACACCCACTCAAATAAGTGGATGCAGTTGGAATTTCCCTTTGATTTATTGATCTGTAACAATGGCAACTGCTCCAAAATTGGAACCATTTAAAGACCTCAATCAGGATAACAGAAAAAACAGCCACCCACATGACTATAATCCAAATTCTAGGGAAGAGCAACAATTTGATGTAGGCTCAGATGATGGGGCTAATTTATTGGTTGAAGAGGAATTGGGTCCTCCTCTTGTTGTTAGGAAGAGGTTGTCCCTAACAGTAATGTCAGGGAGACCTCAGTCTGGATTGCAATTGAAAGTGGATCGATTTATGAAAGGTTTTGGAATGGGATGAACTGGGTGATTGCTCCTTATGAACTATACAGGATATGCTATTTCGGTTTTTGCAGTCAATCACACATTTGTTGCCTTGTCTGAACCTGGAAATTTGTACCAGGTGAATAATAAGATGATATTTAGATGGGGCCGAGGCTCTTTCTCCGTGACTTTAATTTATTCAATCTCATATAGTACATAAAAGCTGTTGGCGTGGGTTAAGCTATCAAGTTAACAGATTTTGACCCAGGTGCAGAGAAATAATATTTTCCCTTTTCTGAAATACATTCATTGTATCTTAGGTAAACGTTTTGTTGATTTAATGTCCTCCTTCCAATTTGCTGCACAGAATAATATTTTTTAGACAAACAAAAGCAGAGAAATGGTACTAATAAGAAACAATACCGAAAAGTTGTCTGCCACTGGATGTAAACATTAACAGTATAGAGTGCACTCCCATATTCAGTCAATTCTTGTGCCAGCATATTGGACTGCCTATTTGAACATTTGATTTTATTTCTAATGATTTACAGGAATTGAGTGTTGCGAGAAATTGGCATATTTGGAATCAGTACAAATTTGGTGACTTATTTGACAACGATTTTACATCAGGTGAATGCAACTGCAGCTAAAAATGCAATTAGATTCTTGAACTCGAGACAAGAATTTTGCAGCCGTTTAACGAATACATGGTTTGCAAAATGCATCTGGACGTTTACAAGTGACAGAACGGTGTAGCTGTAGATGCCTGGCCATGCCGAAACGGTGAGAGGAGGGACCCACGATATGCCAGTGAAAGACGTGATAAATGGAAAAATGTGAACAGATAAAAGCAAAAGGACGAACGGCCAGATGCGTTTTCATGGTCGTCCATCTCTTATCCAGTACTGCAGGCGGTTGATGTTAAAGATACGCTGGACAGACTTCATAGAGGGAACGCCTTCGGCGTAAAAACCAAGCCACCACTCACGCTGCGTTGGACACTCTTCGCTATAAATTGCAATCATATTTAACCGTTAAAATGCAATTTGCAACCGCCCTTGAAAGATAACCATTTCTTCACTTTTGCTCACCAAACGGTAACACTAATCTCGAACTGTAGTCAAATTCTTCTCAAATCTAAAATAACAACAAATTCCCAGCAAATATATTGAAGGCAGGAGAGAATACGGTAACAATAAAACTTACCTCTCACGCTTTCTACTTGCGAATGCGAGGGCAATTAAAACCCGTTTTAAATCACTTTTTTAATACATAAATTATTAAAAATGGCATTGTTCGCTACAGGAGGAATTGAAGGATAAACAGAAGTTTCATTCTATTTTTGTGATTGTTCTTTCTTGCATTTGTCTCTAGTATTTAGATTTCTGAAAAAAACTAAGCTTCCGTTTCGTCATATGGCTGTAGCGAAGGGAACTACATCAATATTGAAGACAAGCAGGGAATGGAGGCGTACAAACTGGAAGCCAACCTTAGAGTAAAAGAATATATTAGAATGCATGTGTGGCAGGAAATTATTTCAACTATATGACTTCAGTATTTGCATTTAGTTTTGGTTTGGAAATGCAAATAGTGAAGCCCACATAGCTCAGATAGTTTTCTAGTTCCACTAAACTACATGCATTCTAATATATGATTTTCCCTAAGGTTGACCTCCATTTTGTAATCCTCATTCTCTCATTATGTTCAATATTGAAGTAGCTCCATTTGGAAAACATCAAAATAGATCCCTTCACCTTCCGCTCTCCTCTACACTCAATGGAAGAATTAACCTGGGCAATAAAAAGAGAAAATTAATGACTATTACTGTAATGCCAAAACAAAAAGGCTAAAAAGTCGTAATAGAAAGAGTTATTTACTTGAAACAACATTTTAAGTGAAGCTCATTTTACCATCCAAAGTAGAAGTCTGAAGGTCTCTTTAGAGAAAAACTAATTCATTACTTGAGATAGAAGTCCGAAATTCCCTGTAGAGAAAACCTAATCCATCACAGTAAAATAAGACAATGATCATGAAAGAATAGCAGTTTTTACGCCTTGACAAAGGCTAATCTTTCAACTACAAATAATTTCTTGTTCTCCTCTTCTAAAAGCCTAGTACAGCGGATGAGTTTTGTTTCCTGGTCTATAACAAACCTCCTCTGTCAATGCAGAGAATATTTTCAAAGATTCTCTTCTTCTTCCTCCCATAGATAGGTTTTATAATGCAATGATTTTCTTATCAAATAAGAAATTTTTTTAAAGAAATTCTATAAGTTACCTCCACAAAAATCCCAATCTGATGATGCAAACGACCCACAATGCAGAAGGATGTTTCGCCGCTTACATTTAGATAGGCATGTGTTGATTATTGTCACCGTGAATCTGGGAATACCTGGACCATACTCTTCAGTTCTTGACCCTATACAAAGTATATGTCAATCATTACTGCACATAGGGAGAAGACCCAGTAGCCGCCAGGGCTAACTTCGCGCAACCGTAGAATACAAACTGTATGTCGAATCGGAAAAAAAAATTATGGGTTTTTTTCGCACCTGAGTTAAGATCTTATAACTAAGGTTTTGGCTTTTGGGCAATTCGGTAGAGTGCGGTAGCATCCGATATGCGCGCGTATGTCAAAAAGACCCCTTTTAGAGGTGCCGCCCGGTTATCATCACCTAATGTCCCAATACCCCCTACATATAACCACCAATAAAAAATTAAAAAAACACCTAATTATGTCACTTTTAATATATAATTAAAACTCTTTTATCATTCAAATCCGCTCTAAAGTGAATGGGTCTAATTCACGCTAGCACCTTCTACAATCAATTTCGCACCCATTACAAATCACTCCTACATATTAATCTCCTTACTAAAGCACCGGACACCAAACACATTACACCCCAATTAATCTTTACTTGGGGTCCGATTGACGCATATGATTAATGTTTTTTTGTGGGTATCCCATCATAACCATTCGCTTTGCCGCGCGCTGTCTGGAAGGTTCCCGGCGATGGAGAAGGTTGCGGATGGCGACGGCTCCCCACAGCTCCTCCACGTGCGCACGGCTCCAGGTAGCATCTAACATCGTCTACCTTGTGAATATGCAAACAATGGTACTGGTTAATCATTTTCTTCTGCATCTTTCATGACCCGTGAAGGGTTTATTCGAGTGTTAAGACCCGTGAAGGGTTTGTTCGACGTTTGATAAATTATTACTGCTTGTCTATGAAGTAAATCATGCATCTTACAACGTGGTAAATTCGACTGTATCATGATTTTGTCTGCAGAAATGATAACGAATTTCGTGGGTTTGTGAAAACCCTTGCTTTGTTTTTCCAAATGCGGGTTCTATTGTGCTTAAATTATTAAATACGACCTGGTAAAGTCGATTGTCTCATGATTTTGTCTCCAGAAATGATCAGGAATTTCGTGGGTTTGAACACATGTCTATAAAAAACCCATGTCACTTTGGGCATAAATCGACAAACCCATTAAAAATAAATATGTTTTTGTGAAAACCCTTGCTTTGTTTTTCCAAATGCGGGGTTTATTGTGCTTAAATTATTAAATACGACCTGGTAAAGTCGATTGTCTCATGATTTTGTCTCCAGAAATGATCAGGAATTTCGTGGGTTTGAACACATGTCTATAAAAAACCCATCTCACTTTGGGCATAAATCGACAAACCCATTAAAAATAAATATGTTTTTGTCAAAACCCTTGCATGGTTTTTTCCAAATTCGTGTGCTTAATGAATTAATCTCATGAAACCCTTGTTTGGAATATTCTGCATCTATCTAAAAAACGAATTCGTGAAAACCCCTGCTTGGCTTTTTCCAAATTCGTTTGCTTAAGGAATTGATCTCATGAAACCCTTGCCTGGAATATTCTGCATCTATCTGAAAACACACTTCTGTATTCCTGCGACTGACAAATTATTACTATGAAACCCTTGGTTAATTTCTTTCAAAAACCCAATACATACTTACATACATATATGTATGGTATGTATGTGCACATACATACTTACATATATGCATGTATGTATGTGTACATACATACCATCTATAGATGTATGGTCTGTATGTATGTACACATACAGACATACATATACACATACATACCATAAATATATATATGGTCTGTATGTATGTATACATACAGACCATACATATATACGTACATGTATATACATACATACATATATACATACATGTATGTATATATGTATGTGTGTATGTGTACATACATACATGTACATACATGTGTATACACATACAGACATACATATGTACATATATAGATATACACATACAGACATACATATGTACATACATGTATGTATGTACACATACACACATACATATATACATAATGTATGTATATATGTATGTCTGTATGTGTACATACATACATACATACATGCATACATGTATGTATAATACATACATGTATGCATGTATGTATGTATGTATGTAGACTATGTACACATACAGACATACATATATACACTTACAGACATACATATGTACATACATGTATGTATGTACACATACAGACATACATATACAAACATACATACATACATACCATACTTTCCATTGCACATACAGCAGGCCTCAGGTAACATCTAACATCTTTCTCCTTTGAATATGAAAACAATGGTACTGGTTAATCATTTTCTTCTGCATCTTTCATATTACAAAAATGTATGTATGTATGTATGTGCACATACATACATACATGTATATATGTATGTATGTATCGAAAGCAACGACAAGCATCCTCTGCACATTCCTCTAATATCCCAAGTATTAGGTAGGTACTTATAGTTATTTTCATTTATGCAGTGTCTTCTTACTTTATACATTCTACCATTTGTAAAGAAATTTCTACTTTCCATTGCACATACAGTAGGCTAGCATACATATATTTGTCATTTTACATTCTGTGTCTCTTGTTCATTCAACAAATCGATGTACATGTGTGTATCCTTTGCCTATCCTTTCAAAATGCAAACAATGGTACTGGTTATTCATTTTCTTCTGCATTTTCACGACCCATTAAGGGTTTATTCGATGATGTCAAAATTATTACTGCTTGTTTATGAAATAAATCATTCCTCTTACACTCCTTTTCGCCATGTGTTGTATATATGTATGCATGTATCTATTTGTGTATGCACATACATACATACATACATTTATACATATATGTATATATGTATGTATGTACATGCATACATACATACATACATGTATGTGTGTATGTATGTATGTACATACATACATGCAGACATACATGTATGTATGTATGTACATGCATACATACATACATACATATGTACATATATACATATATATATGCATGTATGTATGCATGTATGTATGCACATACATACATACATACATACATATATGTATGTGTGTATGTATGTATGTGCATATATACATGTATGTATGTCCATATATGTATGTATGTATGTATGCACATACATACATATATACATACATATATATATATGTGTGTGTATGTATGTATGTATGTATGTATGTATGTATGTGCAGCTACAAAGACAGTGCACGGCAAAGCGAATGGTTATGATGGGATACCCACAAAAAAACATTAGTCATATGTGTCAATCGGACCCCAAATAAAGATTAATTGGGGTGTAATGTGTTTGGTGTCTGGTGCTTTAGTAAGGAGATTAATATGTAGGAGTGATTTATAATGGGTGCGAAATTGATTGTAGAAGGTGCTAGCGTGAATTAGACCCATTCACTTTTGAGCAGATTTGAATGATAAAAGAGTTTTAATTAGATGTTAAAAGTGACACATTTAGGTGTTTTTTCTACTTTGCAATGTATATTACTGATATATGATTGTATGACTCTATGCATGCATGCAAAGCTGCAAAAAATCACAGATATATAAGGCTTCCCAAATGAACATCCAATCCAAATATAGTGCAGAATTCAGTCATATCATCTCTAAAAACCTACGTAACTGGCAGCTACAAATTCAAATGCTATAACAAATTCATATTTGAAACACAACAATCAAATTGAATGCATTCAATTGTCAGATTCAAATTTATAAATAAGAGGGATAGCAGCCAGTGGCATTCACAATTTTTCTCCTCTACTACTATATTCGCAATTGAACTTGATTAATTATGTGTTGTTGTACATGCATTATTTCAAAGGTCATATGATGTTTGTATGTTACTAGCCTCGGTTGTGACTACCCGTGGTTGTAAATCTTTTCTTGCAGGCATGGGAGAACAAGGAGAGGTGGTGTAACGATGTTCATGGTGGGCAGTTTGGTAATTGTGTTTATCAACACACCAAATAATTAAGGATTTTTTGTTCAAATTGTTCTAAGTTTCAATTATTGTTCTATGTTTTTTACTAACTAGTATATCTTTTTATTTATTTCAATAACTATTGTCCATGTTTGTTTGTTGTATTATATTTGTTTGTTGTGGCAGGCATGTCAAATGGCTAGGAGGTTGTGAAGAGCATGTCAATTTGTAAGATTACATATCAAGTAAAGTCTTTCAAGACTTTACTTTGGCTGTGACCCGATAGACATTGTGTTCATTTATAATGTTCATTTTTATTATTCATTGTAAACTTACATTTACAATTTACAATTAGATTAATTTCCAAGTGTATGTGTTCAAACATTTATAATTTCAAATAGATTAATTTATGGATATGTTGCATATAGATGTATAGTTATATGTATGCATATACTTAGTTGTGTATACATATGTATGTATGTATGTATGTATGTATGTATGTATGTATATACGTACATACATACATACATACATATGTACATACATACATACATACATAGATGTATATATATATATATATATATATATATATATATATATATATATATATATATATATATATATATATATATACGTACATATATATATACATATGTATGCATGTATACACAACTAGGGAGGTTGTAAAGAGCAAGTCAATTTGCATGATGACATTTCAAGTCAAGTCTTTCAAGAGCTTACCTTGGCTGTGACCTGCTAGACATTGTGTTCATTTATGATGTTCTTTTTTCTGATGATGTTCATTCATTAACCTGAACAATGGGATTTGATTTATGGTGGGATTTGTTGATTTTAGGTGATCAGATTAATTGCACAGAAAATAATTCAAAATTAGACAACATACATAGATGTGAGAAAATACATAGAAACTTATTGAATTATTAAGTTTGAATTTTCAAAAAGTCTGATGTCAGGGAAAATACAAAGTTTGAATTATAATGTTTTCAACCTTTACCAAATGCATTATTTACAAAACATAGATCTTGAATAGAGTAGTGAGTCATATTTTTAAATCACATCAATGATAGATGAATACAACAAACACAAAACTGATTTCGAATCACAAAAGTATAGATCATTAACTTGGAAAGAAGACAAGGAGTCTTCATATATACAAAAAACACATTGGAACACATCGAATTAGATAATTTGAGAACACACTACCATTTAGTTCTACAAAATTAGACACTAGTATCCAAATGCTATCCAATACAACAAACTAGTATCCTTTGACTGTCCAATACAATAGACCAGCATTCAGTTTTACACAAAACACTCTAGCACACTTCGAGGTCAAAAAATTGACAACAAAAAATCGTAATCAGACATCGACAGATCTGATTATGAAGTGGTGTGTCCTTGGGGGTCAACTGACTCTGCGTCAACTGGAGAAGATGTTGAGGACTGCGGATTGTTCTGTATGGCACTTGCTATACAAGCAAGCAATGCATGATTTGCCTCTGGAGTTAGCTATAATTGTGGAGAGCAGCCTTCAGAAGACCCATTTTGTAGGCTGCTAAGAGCTGCAAAGGCTGGAGACAAAATGTTAATCATGTCCCTTAAAATTGGATGTTGAATTGGAAGAGGAGTTGTAGGAGTACTCTTACTTCTGTTTCTTTCTGCTCTTTCCGCCTGCTTTTGGTTTTCCTTCAACTATCTAGCAATCTTTGCTTGCTCCCTTTGAAGCTCCTTTTCATGTCACTGCCTCAGTTTCTCCTCTGCAATTTTTTATTTTTTTACAGCACGCTCCAATCTATTTGCCTCCCTCTATGCGAGGATTGCTTCTCTTTCTGCCTTCCTTTCAGCCATTTGCTCCCTTTTCCTTTGCTACAATTCTTGGTTTCTTTGCTTTTATGCCTCTTGTTCATTCAGCAAATTGAAGAAATCATCTGATGTCAAAATTTGAGACTGCCTACTAAGGCGTAGGACCCCATTGCGACCTCTGTTAGATGATTGGCGCACTCGTTGCATTGGGAGTTGCAAAAAAGTGCTTCTGCAGCCTGCTGGTTGTTGATCATTGACTTGTGTGCATGGTACATAGTCAGCCTCTTCATCATTTGAGTCATTACCATCGACTCCATCCTCTTCATCATTTTCAGCCTCCCAATTTCTCCCAGTTGTGAAGTAATGGATTACATCTTCAGGATCAACATTCGGTGGTGATGGCATGGACAACCCTTCATCCACTTGAGTGAAATTGAGATGCACCCCTACGTTCAAAGCTGCATCTTCAAATTCAGATGGCAGATTCAGACTCTCTTCATTTTCAGCTGCCTGATTAGATGATCGAACTGCTGGTTCTTGTTGAATTTCTGTTGCCTCAATGTTTTCTGGATTTGGGGGAATGTTTGCAGAAAAGGTATCCACAAACTGTCCAATCTGTTCCTCATTCCAACCTGCTATCCTCAAACAAGTCTCAGCTGCCATGAACTGTGCCTCTTCATCAGCTGTATCACCCTCAGTTTCTGCTCCCAATGTTGTTCCTTCCTCTTCAACCACAAAAGCTTGGCTTGGCCCCATATCCAAGTCAAGTGCATGTCGATCTAATGGCCAAATTCCTATTTTTCTAAAACCACTTGCAATGTTATTAGGAGTCAAAGCTTGTGCAAAAGCTTTGCTGGCAAGTGTTGCCAACTCTTCCCTTCCAATGTCAAGTTGAGGATTTGCAGAGAGCCATATAGTCCTTTGCTGTTTGAAGTAGTTCTTAAATGGTGAGAACACACTAACATCAAGGGGCTGCAATTTGGACTTGAACAAATAGTAACCAGGTATAGCTTAACCTGCTGCACTAACACAAGCTAGAACAGTGATCCATTCTCTGCTTTTAGCAATTAATTATGGAACACATTTCATCCCTGTTTTTGCAATAACTCTCATTGCACAATTTCTGCCAGCTTGCACACCTGTTTCATCACAGTTCCATATGTTGTTGGGCCCATAATTCAGTTTGTTGTACAACTCCTCCAAGTTATCATAGAATGAAGAAACTATTTCGGGCCGCAGCATTATAGCTCGATCTGTGTCCACTCCTTCGGGTGTTCGAATTGTCAGATCAGGATGCCTTTGATGAAATCCAACCCACCATGACCTCCCTGGTATCCCATTTGTGAATGGGTTAGGCCTCACTCCAACCAGGTGGGCCACCGTTGACTTAAGCTGTGAGACTTGAAGGCCATGGCCAATATTAGCCATATCTTTACACCATTGCACAATTTCAGCTTCTTCTTCGTCAGTCAGGATTGTAGGTGGCCCCCTCTTTTTTGTGGATGTCAGACCATTGAGCCATGACCGCAAACTGCTAGGCGAGATTCCCCATTTGATCGCTGAACCTCTGATTGTCATGTGATGGTCTTCAACATCTGCAATGGCTTTGTCCATGTCATCCATAGACCAACTTTTGATGCTATGATCTGGGGTTGTCACTTGGTCAGCAGATGGTGGTTCCATTTCTACGTCAGTATTATGAACAGCAGGTTCAAAACCATCATTTTCATTGGTCTGTGCTGCATTATCAGAAATAACTTCCTCGTCCATGTTTACTGCTGGCTCTTCATCAACATCTGGAACATTGAATGTCACTACACGAGGTACTCTATTCAAGCGCCTCAGACCCGATCTTTTCCTCTTGTGCCTTGGTGCCATGATTGTCAATGATCAGCTACATTGTAAGTGATCAAGTGTCAGAAAAATAGTGTATAAACAGTGCAAAACACAGATATAAATACAAAACACAGGTATAAACTTTGCAAAATATAAAACAGATCTATTTTATCATTCAAATCCGCTCAAAAGTGAATGGGTCTAATTCACGTTACCACCTTCTACAATCAATTTCGCACCCATTACAAATCACTCCTACATATTAATCTCCTTACTAAAGCACCAGACACCAAACACATTACACCCCAATTAATCTTTATTTGGGTCCGATTGATGCATATGACTAATGTTTTTTTTTTTTGGGTATCCCATTCTTTAGTTAAATGTATGCATATATCTGTACATATACATATATATAGATATATATACATAGATATATGTATGTATATATATATCAATGTTCAAAGCACATTGTATAGACTTGGGTTTTGAAAAAAGAGCAGAAGAAATTAACCAAGGGTTTCATAATAATAATTCCTCAC
>VDFB02303415.1:0-15574 GCA_007258455.2 Sequoia sempervirens
GAATGAATAGGATGGGATACCCACAAAAAAACATTAGTCATATGCATCAATCGGACCCCAAATGAAGATTAATTGGGGTGTAATGTGTTTGGTGTCCGGTGCTTTAGTAAGGAGATTAATATGTAGGAGTGATTTGTAATGGGTGCGAAATTGATTGTAGAAGGTGCTAATGTGAATTAGACCCATTCACTTTTGAGTGGATTTGAATGATAAAAGAGTTTTAATTAGATGTTAAAAGTGACACATTTAGGTTTTTTTTCTGCTTTGCAATGTATATTATTGATATATGATTGTATGACTCTGCATGCATGCAAAGCTGCAAAAAATCACAGATATATAAGGCTTCCCAAATGAACATCCAATCCAAATATAGTGCAGAATTCAGTCATATCATCTCTAAAAACCTACGTAACTGGCAGCTACAAATTCAAATGCTATAACAAATTCATATTTGAAACACAACAATCAAATTGAATGCATTCAATTTTCAGATTCAAATTTCTAAATAAGAGGGATAGCAGCCAGTGGCATTCACAATTTTTCTCCTCTACTACTATATTCGCAATTGAACTTGATTAATTATGTGTTGTTGTACATGCATTATTTCAAAGGTCATATGATGTTTGTATGTTACTAGCCTCGGTTGTGACTACCCATGGTTGTAAATCTTTTCTTGCAGGCATGGGAGAACAAGGAGAGGTGGTGTAACGATGTTCATGGTGGGCAGTTTGGTAATTATGTTTATCAACACACCAAATAATTAAGGATTTTTTGTTCAAATTGTTCTAAGTTTCAATTATTGTTCTATATTTTTTACTAACTAGTATATCTTTTATTTATTTCAATAACTATTGTCCATGTTTGTTTGTTGTATTATATTTGTTTGTTGTGGCAGGCATGTCAAATGGCTAGGAGGTTGTGAAGACCATGTCAATTTGTAAGATTACATATCAGGTAAAGTCTTTCAAGACTTTACTTTGGTTGTGACCCGATAGACATTGTGTTCATTTATAATGTTCGTTTTTATTATTCATTGTAAACTTACATTTACAATTTACAATTAAATTAATTTCCAACTGTATGTGTTCAAAAATTTATAGTTTCAAATAGATTAATTTATGGATATGTTGCATATAGATGTATAGTTATATGTATGCATATACTTAGTTGTGTATACATATGTATGTATGTATGTATGTATGTATGTACTATGTATGCATGTATACACAACTAGGGAGGTTGTAAAGAGCAAGTCAATTTGCATGATGACATTTCAAGTCAAGTCTTTCAAGAGCTTACCTTGGCTGTGACCTGCTAGACATTGTGTTCATTTATGATGTTCTTTTTTCTGATGATGTTCATTCATGAACCTGAACAATGGGATTTGATTTATGGTGGGATTTACTTATTCATTGTAAACTTACATATAGATGTATAGTTATATTATATATATATATATGCAACAAACAAACACATATGTGAAGTTAGAATTTTCAAAATAAATAGATGTGAGAAAATACATACAAACTTATTGAATTATTAAGTTTGAATTTTCAAAAAGTCTGATGTCAGAAAAAATACAAAGTTTGAATTATAATGTTTTCAACCTTTACCAAATGCATTATTTACAAAACATAGATCTTGAATAGACTAGTGAGTCATATTTTTAAATCACATCAATGATAGATGAATACAACAAACACAAAACTGATTTCGAATCACAAAAGCATAGATCATTAACTTGGAAAGAAGACAAGGAGTCTTCATATATACAAAAAACACATTGGAACACATCGAATTTGATAAGTTGAGAACACACTACCATTTAGTTCTACAAAATTAGACACTAGTATCGAAATGCTATCCAATACAACAAACTAGTATCCTTTGACTGTCCAATACAATAGACTAGCATTCAGTTTTACAAAAAACACTCTAGCACACTTCGAGGTCAAAAAATTGACAACAAAAAATCGTAATCAGACATCCATAGATCTGATTATGAAGTGGTGTGTCCTTGGGGGTCAACTGACTCTGCATCAACTGGAGAAGATGTTGAGGATTGCGGATTGTTCTGTATGGCACTTGCTATACAAGCAAGCAATGCATGATTTGCCTCTGGAGTTAGCTGTAACTGTGGAGAGCAGCCTTCAGAAGACCCATTTTGTAGGCTACTAAGAGCTGCAAAGGCTGGAGACAAAATGTTAATCATGTCCCTTAAAATTGGATGTTGACTTGGAAGAGGAGTTGTAGGAGTACTCTTACTTCTGTTTCTTTCTGCTCTTTCTGCCTGCTTTTGGTTTTCCTTCAACTGTCTAGCAATCTTTGCTTGCTCCCGTTGAAGCTCCTTTTCATGTCGCTACCTCAGTTTCTCTTTTGCAATTTTTTGTTTTTTTGCAGCACGCTCCAATCTATTTGCCTCCCTCTGTGCGAGGATTGCTTCTCTTTCTGCCTTCCTTTCAGCCATTTGCTCCCTTTTCCTTTGCTGTAATTCTTGGTTTCTTTGCTTCTGTGCCTCTTGTTTATTTAGCAAATTGAAGAAATCATCCGATGTCAAAATTTGAGACTGCCTACTAAGGCGTAGGACCCCATTGCGACCTATGTTAGATGATTGGCGCACTTGTTGCATTGGGAGTTGCAAAAAAGTGCTTCTGCTACCTTCTGGTTGCTGATCATTGACTTGTGTGCATGGCACATAGTCAGCCTCTTCATCATTTGAGTCATTACCATCGACTCCATCCTCTTCATCATTTTCAGCCTCCCAATTTCTCCCAGTTGTGAAGTAATGGATGACATCTTCAGGATCAACATTCGGTGGTGATGGCATGGACAACCCTTCGTCCACTTGAGTGAAATTGAGATGCACCCCTAGGTTCAAAGCTGCATCTTCAAATTCAGATGGCAGATTCAAACTCTCTTCATTTTCAGCTGCCTGATTAGATGATCGAACTGCTGGTTCTTGTTGAATTTATGTTGCCTCAATGTTTTCTGGATTTGGGGGAGTGTTTGCAGAAAAGGTATCCACAAACTGTCCAATCTGTTCCTCATTCCAACCTGCTATCCTCAAACAAGTCTCAGCTGCCATGAACTGTGCCTCTTCATCAGCTGTATCACCGTCAGTTTCTGCTCCCAATGTCGTTCCTTCCTCTTCAACCATAAAAGCTTAGCTTGGCCCCATATCCAAGTCAAGTGCATGTCAATCTAATGGCCAAATTCCTATTTTTCTAAAACCACTTGCAATGTTATCAGGAGTCAAAGCTTGTGCAAAAGCTTTGCTGGCAAGTGTTGCCAACTCTTCCCTTCCAATGTCAAGTTGAGGATTTGCAGAGAGCCATTTAGTCCTTTGCTGTTTGAAGTAGTTCTTAAATGGTGAGAACACACTAACATCAAGGGGCTGCAATTTGTGACTGCAATGTGCTAGAAGTGTGAGCAAATCTATTCCCATAGCCTTTGCTACTTCAACCGTTTTGAATGCCGCATGGCTGCCATGACCGTTAAAGATTAGAAGCTTTCTGTTGGTTGGTAACACACCTCCTGGGACATTTTTTGTGAAGTGTTTTAACCATGCCACAAATAATTCTTTGGTCATCCAAGCATGCTCTTGGATTGCCATGCATGCCCTTGGCTCACAGTTAACAATATAGTTTTTAATGTTCTTTTTGGACTTGAACAAATAGTAACCAGGTATAGCTTGACCTGCTGCACTAACACAAGCTAGAACAATGATCCATTCTCTGCTTTTAGCAATTAATTGTGGAACACATTTCGTCCCTATTTTTGCAATAACTCTCATTGCACAATTTTTGCCAGCTTGCACACCTGTTTCATCGCAGTTCCATATGTTGTTGGGCCCATAATTAAGTTTGTTGTACAACTCCTCCAAGTTATCATAGAATGAAGAAACTATTTCGGGCTGTAGCATTATAGCTCGATCTGTGTCCACTCCTTTGGGTGTTCGAATTGTCAGATCAGGATGCCTTTGATGAAATCCAACCCACCATGACCTCCCTGGTATCCCATTTGTGAATGGGTTAGGCCTCACTCCAACCATGTGGGCCATCGTTGACTTAAGCTATGACACTTGAAGGCCATGGCCAATATTAGCCATATCTTTACACCATTGCACAATTTCAGCTTCTTCTTCGTCAGTCAGGATTGTTGGTGGCCCCCTCTTTTTTGTGGATGTCACACCATTGAGCCATGACCACAAACTGCTAGGCGAGATTCCCCATTTGATCGTTGAACCTCTGATTGTCATGTGATGGTCTTCAACATCTGCAATGGCTTTTTCCATGTCATCCATAGACCAACTTTTGATGCTATGATCTGGGGTTGTCACTTGGTCAGCAGATGGTGGTTCCATTTCTACGTCAATATTATGAACAGCAGGTTGAAAACCATCATTTTCATTGGTCTGTTCTACATTTTCAGAAATAACTTCCTCGTCCATGTTCACTGCTGGCTCTTCGTCAACATCTGGAACATTGAATGTCACTACACGAGGTACTCTATTCAAGCGCCTCAGACCCGATCTTTTCCTCTTGTGCCTTGGTGCCATGATTGTCAATGATCTTGTATATTGTAAGTGATCAAGGGTGATCCCACAATAGTGGTTTACACTTTTTGGCCTAACTGGACACTGATATTTTTTTTTTAACACAATCTCCACATTCGAGCACCTATAGCGATTAAACCGTAAGGAATTTGAAGATGATGTAAACTAGAGTCTTGTCACATTTTGTCAGTAGATTCTAAAAATATTTTTTTAATTTTTTGGAATCCAGATTACTTTCTTTTCCATCTCCACAAAAGTGGTTTTTCAAAAATCAACTTGGCAAAAGTGATGCCTACCCAGGTATAGCGATATAACTTTTTTTCCATGAAGGATAAAATTCCAATTCTTTCAAATTTAGATTTATAACTCTGATATCTAGTGCTTCCACTTGGTTAGATAGTTTTTTATTGAATATTTTTTCTTTAATCAAGTTTCAAAGTCAATCAAATGATAATTCAGACCTAGCGCGACCGTATAACGCATAACTTTTACTGTATGTATCGAAATTCTTCTCTTTTTTTTTGTTGGATCAAGGACTTCAATATCTGGTGCACTCATATTTTTAAATTTTTTTTTTTATAATCTTTTATTTTTCCACTTGTGCAGAACAGAGATTTTTTGTTTTCGATGAAAAACCTATATTTAATAAAACTTAAAAAATGGGTAGATAATAAAACCAAAATACTAAGAATTATATATTCATTGGATGGCTGGATTACGGCTATTAGATTCCAAGTTTGGTTTCTAAATATTCCCCATTTTCATCCCCAACCGGAGCTTGAAAGCGTAAAATTTTAGGTTTTTTTTGTGAACAAATTAAAAAATTAGGGAAAAAGGGGGTTCACTAGAACCAGGGGGGTTCTAGCGAACCAGGGTTCATTCGAACCCTGGTTCATGCGAACCCCCACTAATATGCACATTTCCTTTGTTTTTTGGGCGAAAAATGTGGGCCCAATAGTTAATGGGTTCGCTCGAACCCTAGTTCGGTCGAACCCCTTTATGGTTCGGTCGAACATGTAGGTTCATGCGAACCCCTAAAACAATCCCATAGAGGTCATTTTTTCTCAAATTTCCTTCCTCTTCAAAAGTGTAAGCTCCACTTATGTGCTTCACCCTCAAGTGTCGAAAAATAATTAATATAAGCTTATTTGTGAAACCGCGAGATGTAATGCAAAACACCTAAGTATTATTGATACTTTTTAACATCTGAATTAAAGCCCCATTTTATCATTCAAAATCGTTTCCGAGAGAGTGAATGGGTCACCAATTCATGTTGGCACCTTCTGCAATCAATTTAAGCACCCATTACAAATCACTCCTACATATTAATCTCCTTACTAAAGCACCAAACACCAAACACATTACACCCCAAATAATCTTTATTTGGGGTCCGATTGACGCATATGACTAATGTTTTTTTTGTTGGGTATCCCATTCTTTAGTTAAATGTATGCATATATCTGTACATATACATATATATATATCTATATATACATAGATATATGTATGTATATATATCAATGTTCAAAGCACATTGTATAGACTTGGGTTTTGAAAAAAGAGCAGAAGAAATTAACCAAGGGTTTCATAATAATAATCCCTCACTGGTAGGAATACAGAAGTGCATTTTGAGATAGATGCTGAATATTCCAGGCAAGGGTTTCATGAGATTAATTCATTAAGCACACGAATTTGGAAAAAACCATGCAAGGGTTTTAACAAAAACATATTTATTTTTAATGGGTTTGTCGATTTATGCCCAAAGTGACCTGGGTTTTTTATAGAGATGTGTTCAAACCCACGAAATTCCTGATCATTTCTGGAGACAAAATCATGAGACAATCGACTTTACCAGGTCGTATTTAATAATTTAAGCACAAAAGAAAACCAAATTCACTTTTTTTTAGGGTATGTATGTATGTATGTATGCAGATACATACATACATATGTACATATGTACCTATGTATGTATGAAGCTACATACATACATACATACATAAATGCAATGTGGGAAAAGGAGTGTAAGAGGAATGATTTATTTCATAAACAAGCAGTAATAATTTTTCAATCATCAAATAAATCCTTCATGGGTCGTGAAAGATGCAGAAGAAAATGATTAACCAGTACCATTGTTTGCATTTTAAAAGGATAGGCAAAGGATAGACATATACATCGATTTGCTGAATGAACAAGAGACACATAATGTAAAATGACAAATATATGTATGGTAGCCTGTTGTATGTGCAATGTATGTATGTATCTGCATACATACATACATACATACATACATACATACATACATACATATACATATGTGTGTGTGTGTGTGTGTGGGAAGCTGCATACATACATACATACATAACTGCAATGTGGGAAAAGGAGTGTAAGAGGAATGATTTATTTCATAAACAAGCAGTAATAATTTTTTAATCATCGAATAAATCCTTCATGGGTCGTGAAAGATGCAGAAGAAAATGATTAACCAGTACCATTGTTTGCATTTTAAAAGGATCTAGGCAAAGGATAGACATATACATCGATTTGCTGAATGAACAAGAGACACATAATGTAAAATGACAAATATATGTATGGTAGCCTGTTGTGTGTGCAATGGGAAGTAGGAAAATATAAACAAATGCTACGCTATTGTATTGGACAGCCAAATGAAACATATTTAAACAGACTAATAGACGTATATATGTGTTTGTCTATGTATATATATATATATATATACACACACATATACATATTAAACCCTGATAAATGACCCCCCTGACAAATGACCAAAAATAAACAAGAGACATATAAGAAAAAATAAATAACAACTATAAACCATGATATAAACACTGAAGTAAATGACAAATGAGGAAAAACAGACAAATATAAATATAGGTACCATAGTCTGCATTTTCAATGGATAGGCAAAGGAAACACACATATACATCGATTTGCTGAATGAACAAGAGACACGTAATGTAAAATGACAAATATATGTATGCTAGCCTACTGTATGTGCAATGGAAAGTAGAATTTTTTTTACAAATGGTAGAATGTAAAAAGTAAGAAGACAATGCATAAATGAAAATAACTATAAGTACATACTCTGCATTTTCAATGGATAGGCAAAGTAAACACACATATACATCAATTTGCTGAATGAACAAGAGACACGTAATGTAAAATGACAAATATATGTATGCTAGCCTACTGTATGTGCAATGGAAAGTAGAATTTTTTTAAGAAATGGTAGAATGTATAAAGTAAGAAGACACTGCATAAATGAAAATAAATATAAGTACATACCTGAGACTTTGGATATCAGAGGAATGTGCAGAGGAATGTGCAGAAAATCTTTGTTGTTGCTTTCAACTTTGGTGGGAGTAACATGCAATTGTGAATGCGGCTGGCTACTTTCCCCCTCTTATTTAGGAATTCGAATCTGACAATTGAATGCATTCAATTTGGTGGTTGTGTTTGAATTTTGAATTTGTTAGAGCATTTGAATTTGAAGTTGCAAGTTACGTAGGTTTTTAAAGATGATATACACTCAATTTGGTGGTTGTGTTTGAATTTTGATTTTGGTAGAGCATTTGAATTTGAAGCTGCAAGTTACGTAGGTTTTTAAAGATGATATGACTGAATTGTGCATTACATTTGGATTTGATGTTTAATTGGGGAGCCTTACACCTATATTTAATTGTGCAGGTACCTATAGGAAATGAAATAAATACATATAGCTGACAGGGAGTGTGTGAAAGACTGTGCAAAGGAGATTGTGATTATGTCATCTAAAGCACCAGTAGCTATGCATGTATTATGTTATGAGCAGCTATTGGTGTTGTTGTAATTTTCTATTGGTATTGTTGTAATTTTCTATTTGTTAATAAAAAGTTTTTTTGTGGATCAGAGTTAAATTTTTTTTGGGGGGTGGAGTGAACCTGGAGGTGGCGCTTATTCAATGGGTGGTAGCTACTGGCTCTTCTCCCCTAAATTGAACAATTTTAATTTCAATTTAAGACAAGTGCATAGACAAGTATTAGCCGCACATAATTATTATAGAGAAAATATAGATTCTGACGCCGCTCCCTGATTGCAGGTTAGTGTGTACTTTGTTTGACTGTACAAACACATGGGGTCTCTGTAGTTGATGCAGGATGGGCATAACATACAACCCATGGGATAGTCATTCAGTTTTGTAGGTTGCGTAGCCAGCTCCATCCTGCTCATCATTATAAGATATGCTATCATCTTCGCACAGAACAGCAGAGATGAAAAGACAAGTCGATAGAGGTCTAAAAGCTGGCACTATCTATCCAGCCCCAGGAATGCACCCAGCATGGATGCATGGGCATGGATGCTTCCCATTTCCGTAACCTCTATAGCGGTGAAGGCCGTACAACCGTAGTTCATAGCTTTTGTCAGACAATTTACCACGCCTGCACTATCATAAATGATAACTGTTTTTAATTTTTTATCATATACATTTTCATGGTAACTTTTTTTATTTTTTATCATACACGTTTTCGGTTAAAGATTCCGCTCAGAAGTAATTTTTAAAAGATTAAGGAGAATGGAAGTTTTTCAAAGTTTTTAAACGAATTAAAATATATTTGATTTGTTATTGATAAATAAATTTTATATAAAGATATTAGATTAGATTATATTATATATAAATATAAATTATATATTAAAGTATATTATATAGTATTTTAACTTATTAAAATAAATTTGATTTTTTACTTTAAATAATATATTTATATTTATATAAACATGTTAAATAAAATTTTATATTATATTTATATAAATAAAGAAGAAAATAAGATAAAAACAATTGAAAGCAAAAAAATATAAATTAAGGGAATAGATAATAAAAGGAATTAAAATAAAGAAATACAAATAAAAAATAAAGATAAAATCTAAAAATAAAATCAAAAGAGAAAACCAAAGAAAACATTGGTATAAGTAAGAAAGTAAAAATAAAGAGGTAAATCCCTCTTTTGAATTTCATTTATATAAGGATATCAAATATTTATATCTTTATATAAATTAATATTAAAATTTTTGATAAAAATAAGTTATAACTTTTTTTTTATATAAATTGTTTGGATAAAATGTTAGCTATTTTTTCAATAACTAACAATATATTTATTTTAGATAAAATGTTAGTTATTTTTTCAATAACTAACAATATATTTATATTTAGATAAATTACTTCAACTTAAAGTATACATTTTAAGATAAAATTATTTAATATTTAATGAAATTAATAATATTAATAATATTAATTTTTTTAATATAAATTATTTGAATAAAATTAATATTTATATTAATTTATATAAAGATATCAAATATTTAAATCATTATATAAATTAATATTAGAAATTTTGATAAAAATAAGTTTTATATTATTTTAATATAAATTGTTTGAATAAAATGTTGGTTATTTTTTCAATAACTAACAATACATTTATATTTAGATAAATTATTTAAACTTAAAGTATACATTTTAAGATGAAAATATTTAATTTTCATTAAATATTAATAAAATATTTCAAATAAAAACCTTCTAGAGATCAAAAATAAAATATTTAAAATATCAAAAGACTAACATAATATAGTTATCTAAAGAGATATCAATATTAAATTATTATATTTATTCGCATGTTTACATTATCACTACTATTGAGTTAATTAGTTATGAGATGAATTTAAATACATTCTTTCTTGATTTATTATCTTTCAAATTCATTTTATTTTTTATTTTTATCAAAACTTATAATATCAAATTATATTAAATACATCAAAATCTCAATATTTAAATTAAATTAATAGAAACAATTTTTAGAGGATTTTAATATTTTATTTTATATTAAATTTAAATATTTTTATTTTCTAACTTATTTTATCAAGAAAAATATTGTGTGTACATTTATTTAATAAATGTTAGTATAAAAATATAATACATAAATAACACACAACCTAACATAATATTATATTATATTGTATAACATAATATAAAATTTTATATAACATGTTTATATAAATATAAATATATTATTTAAAGTAAAAAATCAAATTTATTTTAATAAATTAAAATACTATATAATATATTTTTATATATAATATATTTATATAATATAATATAATCTAATATCTTTATATAAAATTTATTTATCAATAACAAATCAAATATATTTTAATTCGTTTAAAACTTTGAAAAACTTCCATTCTCCTTAATCTTTTAAAAATTACTTCTGAGCCGAATCTTTAACCGAAAACGTGTATGATAAAAAATAAAAAAAGTTATCATGAAAATGTGTACGATAAAAAATAAAAAACAGTTATCATTTATGATAGTGCAGGTGTAGTAAATTGTTTGACAAAAGCTGCGAACTACGATTGTACGGCCTTCACCGCTGCAGAGGCTACGGAGATGGGAAGCATCCATGCCCATGCATCCATGCTGGGTGCATTCCTGGCGCTGGATAGATAGTGCCCTATAAGCCGTCCTCACATACATTAATGCTTCCGTACAAAGAGAATAAATTTTTTTGATTGTGCACGCAAATCGAAGACTTGGAATGAGAAAGCCTATTAAATATGCTTCCAAGTCAATTTCAAATCATCTCCTACAGCTTCCGTCCGAAGCAAAAATTTCAATGTCGCCACCAACCACATCCACGTACTATTTGAGCACACACCAGAGTTTCCGTTATGGCGATTGTTTCTCGTTTCCCGGGTGAGATGGCGACACACGAAAATAGAAAAAATGATGGGGGAAAAAACGAACGGCCATGATCTTTTCATTGTCTTTGAAGTTTTTATCCTAATCTGCGCCCTTGATTTATCATATCAGGTTACCTTTCTTTGCATAGGGATTCGGCGTAACTAGACAAATAGGCTATAGGGGTTATATCTATTGCCTTTTTTCTGTGAAAAGTAGCTGTGTCCTGAAGTCTGAAACTCCTGTAGGATTGCTTAAGTTGGTTTTTCCGATGCAGCTGAGGTCCTATTTATTTATAAGGCTGTGTTGGATGTGTGAATAAGAACAGGCAGAGATTTAATCCCTAATTTGGCATAAAGAAATGAAGAGAATGCAAATGGTGCAATATACACTAACAAGCATTTACACAATACTTATATACCAGGTTAGGGGTTGTAAGTCAGAAGATATTTCAATTTGAGAATATTCTTATATTGCATTTCATGCACTTGTAATTTTCACCTGCAATTCGTTGTTTACAAGGAGTGAAGATATCTGCAATTGAGGACATTTAGCTTTCTTTAGCGCAATAATTTTCCTGCAAACTCTATGCATTTTCCTCAACGGCGAGGTAAGTCACTTTCCATGGTTTGGGTTTTGTGCTTTCATTGCTGCCAATCTGGTTAGATTCCTACACTATTCGGTTAGGTAAGTGTGCTATGGTGGTGATGATTGTTTACTGTCTCGTTGGTCTGTATCTGGAGCAACATTATTGTTCTTCATCATTGCGCACTTATTTTAACAATCTGTTTGGAGCTATTGACACGTACTATATATTGAGCCTTGCATCTTTGCTTGATTACCTTATTGCAACGGAGCTCTGAAACCTTGTTTAGGATAGAACCTTGCATTATTGCTTGAAGACCTTATTGTAATACAGCTCGGAAACCTTGTTTAGGATGATTCTTGCATCTTTGCTTGATGCCCTTATTGTAATAGAGCTCTGAAACCTTGTTTAGGATTGAACCTTGCAATGTCCATGTCCATACACTCCTGCTAGGGGGTCTATAACGTCGTTCGACATTGAGCATTTGTTGCTTTCTAAGTGCTAGGAATTCAAGGCCTTTGTTGAGGTATTAAGACTTAGCTCTTTTCTTAATTCCAGTTAAGTTATTGAACATTATTAGAATGAGCAATATAATGCCTCTAGCTTTTCATTGGCATGGTTTTTATAGTACTCTTTTAACAGATGGGTTTGTGTAGAAATCATCCTCAATAATCTACAACACTGTTGCATTGCTTTACCACTGAACATATTGTGCTCTTCCCCCAAAATCCTTGTAGTTTTTGAAAAAGGTAAGCGCAAGCCTGATGCGCCTTCGGGCTTCACATATCACAATATCCAATGCCCAAGAGAAAGCCCAATATAAATTCAATGAGACAACTAAGTCAAGTGGAACTTATTAAGACGACTTTTGAATGCAATGGAAAGGGACTATTCGGAAGCTTATGAGAACATGTGTTTCCAGCATGTTTACAAGTTATACTTGCAGAACGGAATGCAAAGTCTATAATATGACGAAGTTGCAATTCGTGATATCCATTGTCGTCGTTGAAAACCCAAGTATGACCTACGTTCAAGCCGGAAGCTGTAGCTACTTTGAAAGAAGAGATGACTTTGTGTCTGATGTCTTTAACATGGGCCGATATAAGTTGAAGCCATTAACATGCAGAGGCTTGCTATTTAGATGAAAGTTTTTGCTATTAGGGTGGCCCTCTGAATTCACAAGAAGGAGAAAGAGGATATGCAACATCACCGATAAAAGGAAAGCTGAAGCAAAATTTGAGAGAAGTCTATTAATGGTATGAACTGTATGTTTAGTAGTTTACTGACAATGGGCTCGGGTAGGAATCTAGTACTTCATACTAGAGAAGAAAAGGTGACATGACTGCATGTGTGCTTGAGTTGTTCGAGGAATTATACAACAGCTTAGGTGGTGGGAAAGTAGTGGAAAAATACACCGCATATAACGGTTGGACTTCGAGCATGGTTTTGAATGCAGGGGAACTTAGATTTATATTTCAGGGTGTTTTTTTAGCCGGTAATCTTTAGAACTGTTTCTTTTTATATGATGGGTCTTCCATCATAAAATTCTTATAGCAGAGTGATTTTTTTGGGTGTTTATTTTTTTAATTTTTTTGAGTTGGTGGTGTTTGTAATTGTTTATTTTTTATATTAAAGGATTTTGATTATAACATTCTAGAACAAGGTAATTTTGGGATTTTTTTCTTCAATTTTTTGAATGATAACATTCAAAACTATTTACTTTTAGATGACCAGACTTGATCACAAAAATTGTATAGTAAAATAATTTCGAAATTGTGTTCACATAATTTTTTATAGATAATATTTAGGGTTTAAATATGCACCTGTCTTTTATTGTGTATTTGAATACAATCCATGATTATTAAGCAGGCTCCAGTTAATGTCATTGATTGCTATGCTAAGAAAAGTTTTGAATAGATATAAAAGAGTCTATTTTTATAAATCTTCAAATGCAACATTTTCATTTCACCACTGTAGTCATGTAGACTTTTTTGTTTTTGGGAGGTATGAGTGTTTGTTTAATCAAATATAGTTATTCAAATAAATGTAATTTAAAATAAGAATTAATCGATAATTAATAAATTATTTATTTTCTAAATTTATTTTGAGTTGTATTATAAAATTTGAATAATTAGAAGATTTAATATTTTATTGAAACAATTTGATTAAATAAATATGGATACATTTGCTCTTTTTCAAGTGAGTTACTATATATATTGTGAATAGGTTGAAGTGCAAAGAATTAATACAATGCTTGGTTAATTTATGTTGATTAGTGACTCATTTTTACAGTCAAGCTGGTTAGGTTAGGAATACATCCTCTTTTTAAAATTTATTCCAACCGCATATTAGGTCTTTCTGTTTGGCTACTATGTTTCTCTTCTTGAATTTGTGTTAATATTATAGAAGTGTTGAGATCTTCCACTCTTGGAAACTCAATAGCATATAAAACAAATTTTTGGATAAAAATGATTTGTGTACTTGAAAATGGATGAATGGAGAAGGATAAGTAGCCTCCGGGTATGTGCAGGATAATGGTGGGCCCAAAAGTGGCAATGAGGAAAAAAACACGTCTTTCATCGACCAAAAAATGCAAAAATATCATGTTGACTTTTTTTAGGTTCGGGTGTCAGTACACACCACCAAAGCAAACACCAATCCTAGTTTTCCATATCAGATATCCGTTTCAAATCATATATCTGATTTGTAAAAAGCATATATATACAAAATTTATCGTTGTTTTAAAGTAACAATCTACAAATCAGATATCCGTTTCAAATCGGATAAAAATGATTTGTGTACTTGAAAATGGATGAATGGAGAAGGATAAACAGCCTCTGGGTATGTGCAGGATAATGGTGGGCCAAAAAGTGGCAATGAGGAAAAAAAATGTTTTTCATCGACCCAAAAAGGCGAAAATACTATGTTGAATTTTTTTAGGCTCGGGTGTTAGTACACACCACCAAAGCAAACACCAATCCTAGTTTTCCATATCGGATATCCGTTTCAAATCAGATATCCGATTTGTAAAAAGCATATATATACAAAATTTATCGTTGTTCTAAAGTAGCGGTCTACAAATTGGATATCCGATTTGAAACGGATATCCGATTTGTAGATCGTTACTTTAAAACAATGATAAATTTTGTATATATATGCTTTTTACAAATCAAATATCTGATTTGAAACGAATATTCGATTTGTGTACACATAGACCTAAGGGTTAATGGTAGATGGTAGAAGGTTTAAGGGTTAAAGTTTTAGGGTTTAGGGTATATAGTAGAGGGTTTAAGGGTTAAGGGTTTATGGTAGAGGGTTATAAGAGTTTAGGGTTTCATGATTAAGGGTATAGGGGAGAGAGATAAACGAAGTTAGTGTGTGAGAGAGTGACCTGAGAGAGTGGGATAAGGTCGGAGAGGGTGGGAGAGTGGGATAGAGTGGGAGAGAGAGGGAGAGAGTAGAAGAGTGGAAGAGAGTGGGAGAGAGGGAGGGAGAGAGTGGGGGAGAGTGGGATAGGGTGCAAGAGAGAGGGAGGGAGTGGGAGAGAATGGGAGAGTAGGGTATATGGTAGAGGGTTTAAGGGTTAAGGGTTTATGGTAGAGGGTTATAAGGGTTTAGGGTATAGGGGAGAGAGATAGATGGAGTTAGTGTGTGAGAGAGTGACCTAAGAGAGTGGGATAAGGTCGGAGAGGGTGGGAGAGTGGGAGAG
>VDFB02303415.1:15674-47784 GCA_007258455.2 Sequoia sempervirens
AACTGGCTCAATTATAACTTCAAAGAAACTAAATCTTTTTAGATGATGTAATTGGAAAACATATTGACAGTCTTACTAATCAAATTAATTATTTTAATGCTATTTATGATATCATAATTAAATTTAATTTATGACTAATAATATGGATAAAATATTTTTAAAATAATAAATTAATGTTTTTATGTTCACTTAATTTGAAAAAGTAATTGTGATTTTGAATATTTTAGTAGCATGTAAAAAGTCAAATTAAAAAGGTACAAGTTAGATGGCATGTTACATTTGATAATATTCTTTGCAAGGATCCGATCGAGATGATTTAAAAGTATGACAAGGTGTTTCTTCTTAATGGATTGAAATGATCCATACTATAGAAGATTTATCGAATTCATGCTATTTCTTTGGTTTTATGAAAAACTTCCTTTTAGATTTTTTAGAATTGTCAAAAACATCATGATTGCCGCATGTTAATTTTCTATCATTTCAATGGATAGAATACCATGTACAGTGACTTGATAGAACTCTTAATGTTATAAAATCTTTTGGTAAGAGGACAGGTGTGTTCCCATTAAAATTTATTTTGTTCCCGGCTTCATTGATTTGTTTGTACATTTTTCCTGTTCTAATTCTCTGTTGAGTGACTGTTTGCAAAATTAGGGAATTATTAGTCCCTGCCTATCTATAGGCGATAGGCGAAGACTAATGTTTTCGCCTCGGTATAAAATTAGTTTGCTTGTTTGAAATGGCGCTAGCAAATATATACAGTTTTTTCTATTATGTGCAGTAGGTTGATTTTGAAAATAGAATTTTTGGCAGTTTTTCATTTTTTGATTCGTTGTTCGTATTTTTGCCAAGGATTTATTGATTTTTCAGTTAAATATTGGGGAAAAAAATCTTGCGATGAATGGGCAATGAGCAGGGGAAATTTTGAAGACATTTTTTAATGTTTCATTTCAGAAAATCTGGGAGTGTTCTGGTGGGTAGGTGGCAATTTGCAAAGCGGTTCATGTGGCTTGTCTCTATTATCACATTTTGCATACATGCGTAATGGGGAGTTCAAGACTCTAGTAGTTGTAAGACCCAGGTATTTTTAGATCTACTTTTCAATTATTGTGAATAGGTTGAAGTGCAAAGAATTAATACAATGCTTGGTTAATTCATGTTGATTAGTGACTTTATCTTTTTTATAGTCAGGCTGGTCGGGTTAAGAATTACATCCTCTTTTTAAAATTTATTCCAACCGCATGTTAGGTCTTTCTGTTTGGCTACTGTGTTTCTCTTCTTGAATTTGTGCTAATATTATAAAAGTGTGAGATCTTCCGCTCTTGGAAATTCAATAGCATATAAAACCTTTTATTTTGGATAAAAATGATTTGTGTACTTGAAAATGGATGAATAGAGAAGGAATAGCAACCTCCACCTTACTAAATAAGGAGTGGATGAAACACGCCCAGGTCTCTTAGGGATCATCTGAATGTAGTTATTTGTTTAATTCTTCGTTTATGTCACCTGCATAAAAAAGCTGAAATAAAATATCTACATTCTCAGATGATCCAAAATAGATCTGGTCATATTTCATTTCCTCCCCATTCTAATCAAGTCCAACAATGTGTTTGGCTTCGTCAAATCTCATATCTCTGTAATTATTAATGTCTTATCTATTCTTCCACATTTTGGATACATGTCTATCAGGGCAGTTGCAACTGCAACATTTCATGGCATTCCCTATTCTTTATGCTTTGATGAAAATGCAGAGGAGAAAGAAACTGTGAAACATGATTCCTTTGAAATTGAAAATGCGTCAGTTAGGCTCTGGGGATTGCTTTGATTGAGTAGAAAGAAAAATAAATTGGTCTCATTGGATATATGCTTAAATGGACAACTCCCCATGGTCAGGTACCATCCTTTTCTCTGTTTCAGCAGTTTGTTTGTTCTTTTAGATGGGTGAGAATTGTGTTCTTTTAGATGGGTGAGAATTGCATATAGTTAATCTTTCCATTTTCGATTTATTCCTGTTAACTGCAGTATTCTGATGATTGGAAAAATCAATTTGCAGCTGGAAAACATGCACCTTGCCTGTGAGAAAAAGCGGAAAATATTGGAACAAGTCTAATATTGAAGTTGGCAGACAATATTTCAATGAAGTTATTGACAAGGACTGATAACAAAGGAGTAATTGATATGCATGGCTGTTTGAGAGATATGAGAGAAACCATTGCTGAAAAAGAGAAAAGGTATGCATTTGTGGATGCGTGCTAATTAACTATGTAGCCTGTTTGTATCCATGTATGAGTTTGTTTGCCCATGACTTCAATTTATTTTCTAGTTGGGGTTCTAGAGAAATTCTGTGCTACATCACATGCTTTATTAGAATTCCTAGACTAGGCAAGATAGGGAATCAATAAACAATTAGCAAGTTGCATATCCATATCATTGAAAATGTTGTGTATGAGAGTATTTTTAAAAAGTGTAGCAAGGCACATATGCAGAGACATATAAATTACTTGACTCTTTAAACATTTAGTTTCTTTACAAAAAGTGCACTGACCATAAAATCAGATCCCTGACAATATTTTCCAATAGCACTACCTAATAAGCTTCTCTATAGTAACCGACCATAGAGGGATTGGGTAATAAATGAAGTGATTAGCAATTTAGCACAATTGGCATCTTCCTCCGAAGCTAAAGAATGAGAGGTATTATGCACATTGTGTCTCCTTGCCATGAGTTTATAAAATATCCTTAATTGCTCGTTCAACAGTGGTAACAACCTTTTTGATTGGTACAATCCTATTGAGTTTTTAAAGAAGCATAAACGGAAATAGAAGGGATATAATAGCTTGTCATTGTTGTTTTTTGGGGATAAACCAATGATATCTGGTTTGTGGCTCTCTCAATGATCTGCAAGAATTAATATGGAAATATCAAATATCCATTATTTCTTCTTTTAACCCCATGATAAATAAAAATATTGTTCACAATGAAACTAAATGAAGAATTGCATTCAGATTTAGCAATCAATCTTAAATTTTCAAGAATACGAATCGCCAATTTTAGTGCTTTCAAAAGAGTAATAGCTCAAGACTACCTTTCAAAGGTTGCAAAAAGTAGTTAAGTATTTAGAATCTTGAAAAAAAAAATCCATAGATATTTGTGATGTTTGTTTGAAATTCTAAATGATATTTGAAACAATTTTTCGGGCATGGAAAATACTCAGCAACCATTTGACTTGCTTTACATTTATTGAATTTAGTTTGAAACCAAGATCCTATTTGGTTTCAACTGTGGGCAGGTCTTCTCTGATTTTTTGAATTGTTCGATTAGTGTTGGAATGTTGTTAAAAGACGTGTTTGTGGGCAGCTCTTGTGTGTTTGAATTTACATAACAATTTAGAAGTGTAAATGCAATTAATTATATGAGTTTAATATAGGAAAAAATTGACAAATTAAAAACAATGAAATATTTGTGAAAATAGACAGAAAGAAACTGTTACTAGGGCAAATACAGTGTATAGAATTTCTAAAAAAATAGAAGAAATAAAAATAGAATTTGTTCAATGTTTTCATTTACAAGTTGTAATCTCTTCGTCCAGCCCTAAGGTTACAAGAAATGTTAGAAGTTAAAAAGAAAAAAAGACATGCCTTGGAGTATGCTTTACAAATTCTACTAATGGACATATTGTTGGGCTTGGAAAAATTTTCGCAATGGAAAATTCACCGTCAACACCGCGATATGACAAATTCTTGGGAAATTCACTGCCAACAATTCACCATGGTATGACAAATTTACCTCATGGAAAATTCACCACCAACAATTCATGGCGGTGAATTTTCCATGAGGTGAATTTATCATGACGTGAATTGTTCTTGATAGATTTTTATGCCGTGAATTGCTGACCGTAAATTTCCCTGATACCAATAAATTACTGTCTTAAGATATACTATATAGACTAGTTCAAAGAAATATTTATAAAATATTTTATAGAATATTTAAGGACATTACTCTTGGCACTAATTTAAAATGTGAGCTTAACTAATTGAATTAGCCGATAGGCTTTTATTGTGGACTTGCCAGTCCACAGCCCATCGGAAACCCTGTCTCACACGGCCTGCAACTTTTTCACTACCGGTAAACCACTTCCTTGGGTTCTCAGGCAGCACAGGAAGAAGTATTCAAGGGTAACTATTTATTGCTTTATGAGGCGTCTGACATTTCTCCATGATGTAGGTGGCGATTAATATCTGTTGCTTGGTAGCATCTTGTCTCTCGAGCAACATTCTTTTCATTTAATGTGATTTGATTGAGCAACAGCTGTAGGGAGATTTAATTTGATTCATCCCATCACTGAAAGCTAATCATCACTTCCAACTTGCATCAGTTAATTTAGTTCGTCCCAAAGCTGAAAACTACTCATCACTTTCAACTTGCAGCAGTTTCTCGCTCGCCTCTACTCTTCCTAATTAGCCGATAGGCTTTACCTCTGGGATCTCCTGTGCATAATATGCCTGAAACCCTGTCTCACACCTGAAACAAGTCTCTCACGCCAACAAACTATGAAGTAGTTTTGATTTTCAGTCGCCAATTTTTTTCACCGAAGATTGGATATTTGAAATCATATCAGATTTTCTTATGCAATCTTCCACCAAATCTAACAGCTGTAGAATCATATCAGATTTTCTTTCCAATGCGGTGCCATAAATGCCTCCCAATGATTTTCAGTTGCCAATTTTTTTCACCGGAGATTGGATATTTAATATGCAATCTTTGAAATCATATCAGATTTTCTTATGCAATCTTCCACCAAATCTAACGGCTATAAAATCATATCAGATTTTCTTGCCAATGCGGTGCCATAAATGCCTCCCAATGGCCTCAGTGTTCATCCATAAACATAGTGAGCAGGAAGGAGAAAACTGGAGTGCGGGACAAAGGCAGCTCTGTGTTTGGGTCGTGTTCTCCTGAAGCGCAACCGAATTCTGGTTCTGGATGAGGCAACTACCTCTATTGACTCTACAACGGATGCCATCCTTCAAAAAGTTATTAGACGGGAATTTCAGAGCTGCACAGTGGTATCGGTTGCCCATAGGGTACCCATTGTTATTGACAGTGATATGGTTTTGTCTCTCTCAGATGGTATGTTCAATAATTTGGAGCCAGAAGCAATTAGATACTCAACGAATGAAGTATGATCAAATTTAAAAACGTACCATTCAGATCTGTTTACGACCAGTTTAGTGTTCTTGCTTTTTGGTTCCGGACTGGCACAAAGAGCTTCTTAACTGTTTTGGGTTAAGAGTTTATCAATGGCATACATCTCAGAATTTTAGAAATAGAAAATGAGAGGGGCACTATCTAGAGAATGGCAGGTAAGTGATAAGGTTATCTATTCCAGTGACAAAAAATAAACAGGTTTTTTCTGCCGTCCAACCATCTTGAGGTTACCTGAAACAAATTTTGTCTTGCATTTATTATTTGTGCAAAAAAATCGTACAACAGACTTCCGGATTTTGGTAGCCCTAAAACCTAGATTTTTGTAGATCCACTTTTCGTTTAGTGTTAATAGATTGAAGCAGCAACAGTAGGGAGTTTGGTTTTGGTTCGTCTCACTTGAAAGAAAGTCTGTCGTGATAGGGTTTCGAAAAATATTCCTACAAACTCTCTCCATTTTCTCTCATCGGCATCGTTGACAGCACACACAATTTAGGCAAAATCTTGAGGCAAGTCATTTTCCATGGTTTCAGCAAGTTATATTTTTTAGGAATCTATACACGACCGGATCATTTTTTTTGTTTTATTCCACCCTTAAAACAATTCTGTTTTTATCTACCCATGTCTGGAAAAATAATTTAACTCTCGAAACTATGTTTGAAATTTAAACTTTTTGATTCCATAAACAAATAAGGCATAATTTTCTGTAGCTCATGATAATGACCAAATCCATCTCTTTGTGCGGATATATTAAGGGAGTCATATATTGGAGCCTTCATCAATAGAAAAGCTAGATAGATAAAAAAACAACCAAAAGAGGTCGTACAGGCCAGAAGCTAACATACTGAAACTTGGCCTTACCGAGGCGAATTATGCCCCAACCAAGAGCATTGAGCACCAGATATACAAAAAATGGAAAACAAAACTACCAACCTCAGTCCTCAAGAATCAAAGAAAACAAAGCAAGGAGATATCCACCAAACCTAAACTGGTCCAGTGAATCCCCGTTCACTAACAGCCCTTCCCTATCATAGTTGCCACCGCTTTCCCTTTAGAGGAGGAGTTAGGATAGATTATCCAATCCTCTATATGATGGAAAGTGACCCCATGGATGATTTCCATGCCCTTAACAGACCTGTTCAAAATACCATTCATCAGAGAAGGAAGAGCAAAAGAACTACTAACCTCAAGATGGCCTCTAGAATTGTTGAACTGTAAATGCTTAACCACCATCCTAAGGTCGAAGCAAAAATCTTGAACCTCCTCTAATTGATGATAGACAAACAATAATTCTTTACTCAACATGCTAAGGTTGGCCATTAAAGTAGGCTGCTTACCCTATTTAAAAATAGGAGCTGAAACCCCATCTCCATTGCAGAACATGATGACAAAGAGGCTCTGTAGGATGGAGTTTAGAAAACAGGCATCAACTAATGACTCCTTGGTAGATGGTTAATTTTGGAAAATATTAATTAGCAATAATGTTAAGAATCTAATTATAACATATCAAAAAATTCCCATGATTGGAATGTTTTTTATTAGAGGCTAATCAGAAAATGCAGTCAAACAATTAAGCCTCAAGCAATAGTAAACTGAAATCCATATGGAGACCTTATCAAAGAAATATTTTATTATTTGAGAAAGTTTATGGAATCAAAAACCAAACTGAGCAAAATATTGCATACTTTTCAAAAAGATCACCATTTTAAGAGCATTTAGGCTTAAAGAGACAACAAGATGGATTGTAAGTCTTATCATAAGGTATGTGTGGATTGCTTTGTACAGTAAATCATGACTAGACCATGCGGGAGGAAAAGTCCCAATAAGTTAAGAGAATTTACTTGGATTTAAATTTTAATCATAAGAAATGTACGCAAAATATTCATCCCAGAGACTTGTAATAGTAGAAACTATCTCAAAGCTAGATAAACTGCTACTAGTCATCTGTACTTGTGAATGGTCCATTGTAATGGATTGTTGATACATGAAAATGGAGATTATTTGCTTCATACTTTCTAAATCTTTGTCAAAACTAGTAGTAGTGACCGAGTTTGATAAACTGTTACATATTCCAATTGAGAATCAATTCTAGCTCCCAAATGATATTATATTCAATGTTAAGGTTGCAGCTTCAACATTCATGAAGCAAAGAAAACAGGAAATCAAGAGGCACAAAATGCTTTTCAATATGAAGCAGTATAGTGACACAATCTAATAAGCCATTCGAGATGCCATTTCTCTTTTGTTTTTAAGTTATGCTACATGAAACCTGTTGTCTTTTCTCCCCGAGTATCCATTTGGTACCATCAGAAACAATCACTCAACCGATTGTCATCTCTTTCATTCCATGCACTTACATTAAAACAACGATCCTCTCAAATAGTTCTATTGACATGGTTAGAAGATCCTTTACCCACCATTCGTTATTTGTCATTGTCTTGTACTCATGCTGACATTGCTCAAAAATTGGCTTTATGTTGATTTTACATTTCTGAGTTTCTCTATTGAGAATCAAGAAATTTGATGCAGGTGTAGGCTAAAGAAAGAGTCTATGCATTTACTCACAATTTGAATTTTCTCAGCTAATGGAACAAAATCTTCACATCTCTTGAGAAAGGTATCTTCCCAAATTTAAAGGACAACCTGAGTAAGATACAGATCTTTTCTCTCAAAGAGGTTTCTTTTGCCAATCTCTTGAAGTCATTTCTAAAATCTCTGCTATGCATTTGAAGGAAGCCACATCGAAGGGGTGACATAAGTCATCTTGAAACTTCACATTGCAAATAGCTTTTTTATTGATCAATAGAACATCTATCTCTCTCCATTCCCAGACATATATTCTCCTCTTCTATGTTCTTATGTGTCAAAGTTTCTCCTCCAAAATGAAGGTTTTCATTAAAGTTTAACAATACACCTCTCTGAGCATATAACATGACTTCATCTGATCCTTTGAATTCTAGTACAAATCCTAGACCCTGCAGACCTTCTCTTTCTGGTTCATCATTCTTCTCTTTTGTAAAATTTCTGCAGCTACCAATCGTGGAAGATCTCACCTGCTAATTGGTGATGTTCCAGATTTGTCTCAGGGCCTTCCCATCTCACACCACTCCCTCTTTTTGTCACCTGTTGATTGTGGATTACCTCGAAAACAATTTTTCTTTCACCAAATTCAGTATCTAAACATGATAGTTCAGATTTAAATGCCATTTCTATTTTCTTTAGACCTTCCCTTATGTTTTCAAGTCCTCCCCTTACAGTCGATCTTATTATCTTACATAACACAGTACGCTTGCCTTTCATCTTATTAGCAAATATTAGATTGTTTTTATCATAACAGTGAATCATGAACAAGATTTCTCATGCAAACCTTCCCATGAGCTCTGCTTCTTGTGATTCTCCCAAGTTGTTATTCGAAGAAAGCCCAACATCTTTGTCAATAATTTTTGAATTTCCTAAAAAAAAAAAATCTTAACTATTTCATTTGTGCCATCACTTGTTCTTCTGTACACGACACTACACTACTGGTAAAAGAACAACTATTCCATCTGCAGAGGTACAAAACTTTCTGCTTGGTACAATTAAGTATAATACTTCATTTAATGTAATATTAAAATACATTTAAATATTATCTTTAATTTGCTATCGGCTTATCCTTGAACCTCCTATAGGTGCAAGTGCTAGTTAAATTAGAAACAAGAAGTCATATTTTACAAGATTATATTTGATAGAACTAAGAGGAGCAAGGCACCTGAAAGGAGTAACAATAATTAAGAATTTAAGGTCGATATAAAAATTAGAAACTTATAAGGTTGAAAACTTAGAATTAGTGCTCATGTATTTGTTTTCCACTCGTGAAAGAATAATACAAACGGCACAAGTATTCTCCATGGCCAATGGCGACAGGTGTCGGTTCTTCTTTTACTAAAATTCTTTATCTCTTCATTACAACCAATCCAACTAAGTCTAGGCTAGGCTCTAGCTATCAAATTTAGCAACAGAGCATAGACATAATTAACCACAACAGGAGTTTGTTTCACTTTAACACTCAAATTGGTAGTCCGTTTAGATGTTATGGATGGAAAGAGTTATCGGTATATTCTGAGATATATTTTGGGATTCTCCCCAAACGTTGTATACTGTTGTAGAGAACGGAGATTTGCTGGATTAGTACTTTTTCTGATTCTAATAGTACTTCAAGTGACAAACCCCTCACTCACGCTTTTAACTAGTTACCAGGTGGTCCAAGAAGTCCCATTCAATGACAAGTTTTAGCCATCAGATGCACGTAGGTAGTAGGTTTTGGTACTGTTGAAATACGTTTGTGGATGCGAGGCGTGTGAAAGATTTGTCCTGGCAATCACACAAATGTGGAAAGGGATTCTCTGCACAAGACAACATCAAATGTATTTTCTGTCCTAAAAAATATTCCCAAATCTGTCCTATCATGAGAGGCGATTAAGACACGTTCCAAAACTAGGGCTCCGTTCAATGAACCCTCGGAAAACAAAAGAAATTAGGCAACCCTGATGGCTGGATAGCCGTTGCCTTAAAAATGTTTTTATTGTTGATTGGACTTCTTATAAAGGAAAGGAAAAAAAGTTTTTGATTGAACTCAATTGCTGCAGTTCAATTTGTGTTCTTCCGTGGAGGATGAAAAATATCTGTTTGTTACGAAGAGATTGTTAATTTGCAAAATCTTAAAGAGAGTCGCTTACGCTAATGCAGTTGATGATCCATTCGAGGATGAATAATCCATCTGAGGATGGCATAAGCCATGAAAATCCAATATAGCACAATGTCCAAGTAGACTGTTCCTCTCTGAAGCGTCTCACATTGAAGATTTACAGTTTCACCAAAGTTCAAAAGTTTCTCTCCGCAAGCGTGCAGTGCTTTCGTTTGAAATGGAATAAAGACCCCTCAAGGGGAGTAGTCTATTTAGACATGGACTATGCCATATTGGATTTTCAGGTTTATTCCATCCTCATATTCATCACTGCCTTAGCTTAAGTTATTGACACTTAAATTTTGCAAATTAACGAGCTCTTTATAGCAAAGACCTTATCTTATTAATTAATTGAAACTAAAAATGAACGCACTTTTTATTGTTACATATGTATGTGGTTACAAACCTGACTGGAGTTCAAATCTGTCCGTAGTAATGATAATATGTTTTTATTGTTGACTGAACGGTTCACAAACTGTACAAAAATCACAGTATTACAAATGTCTTTATTGTTGATTGGACAGTTCATACACTGTATGTTTCTAGCGACTTTCGTGGATTTATGTTTTCGTATGAAGGAAAGGAAAAAAAGTTTTTAATTGGACGAAAACCATTGATTGTAGGTATATCGAACAGTTTTATTTATTGTATAAAATTATTGGTTTCCACCATTGCTGCATTTCAATTTGTGTTCTTCCACGGAGGATAAAAAAGAGCCGCCATGAAACAAATATAAGGTAAGGTTGTTGCTATGAAGAGCTAATACCAGAAGCGCCATGCACAGCGGGTATTTATTTTTGAGACTCCACCCACTGTGCATGGCGCTTCTGGTATTAGCTCCCAGTGGTTTGCATCCACTGCATGTGCAACGAAGAAGAATCAGGTGGTGTCGATGAAATGACATCTGCAGTTCAGGAAACCTATTTCTTTCCAAAAATACTTACAGGTCTAGTATTTATTTTTCTCTAGCGACTCTAGTGTTTTTTAAAGTTATGCGAGTACCATTAGAATACCTTCTCTTCTGATTTTCAAGCAAGATGCATATCATCCACAGATGTTTTTAGTATGATGCATTTTATGTATACAGGTCTATGCAATGTGTCAATTAGAGTTGCAGCTGTCAACTCCTTTGCTTGACGCCACACTTCTATCTGTCACCCTCACGCTTTCCTCCCAAAGGAAGACATTTGCAAGAAGCAGGCAGTCTTATTTGCAATCTCGTGTGTAAGTGAGCAATCCAGAAGAAGCCTACAGAAGCTGGCTTAAGCTTTGTATGCCTATATTTTACAGCACAGATTTTAGCAGCGATTAATAAAGGCAGCCTCACTGCATTAGCGAAACTTCATCCATGCAAGATGTATGTTTCGATGTTAGTTTGTCACCACACTTTTCATTTCACTGATATACATTTGTTTGGTTCAGTATTACTATCACGGGCAGGCCAAAATAATGCCATTACTAGAATCTATCCATGCTCTCCCTTAAGTTCAGATTCTCCATGGAAAATTTTCAATATGCTGTAAAAGCTTTAGATGTTCAAGTTATATTTCAAGAAGTGCTGCAATTGTTGAGAATTTCTTGTAGGTGGAAATTCAAGTTGTTACATAATTTTTATCCCTGGCTTGTTTTTGATAACGCTCAGTAGCTTATTTTGTACATTATTTTATCATTGACAGCAATATCCGTCTTCAATAAGCATTTGCATGGCCTTTCCCTTTTAACAGTACTTGCAACATTTGTAATGTTCCATTTATCTAAAATAAACGATAAAAATTATTGGCTGTCATTTGTTTTAACTCTACAGCATACCCATCAGATCCAAACATGTTGGAGGTTGGAATCATAACATGAGCACAGAGGAGTGTCATTCCCATTCCAACATTTGGACTCTTGGAGAGGTAATCACCGTGCAGTACCTTTGAAAGAATTTTGTTTCCTATTCTTTGGCCTTTCCCAGATGTTAAAGGTCAGTTCGTGCTGGAACCCTAAAAAAAAGTGTTCCTTTTGTGGAGGATATAAGAATTTTAAGGAAGAATAGGATATATGAGTTAAATTGACTAATTTCTTGAATCTCTTCCTCACTATAGACAATATTATAATTATGTAGTGTATTACGTTGCTGTTTCCAGCAGAACAGAATAGAAATTGTTATGTCATTGCTATTGGCGGTATGGATTCTTCCCTTTATATAGAAAGAATCCGCCCTCGAGTTTACCCAGATAGACCGCGCCACCCTCCATCTCCAAGCTCGTTCTTCTCACCAAAAAAATTTGTGACCTGTTGAAGTTGTTGATAAGGAAATATGCGCAAAGTACTTGACATATACCCTTTATGGCTTTCTTCTATGTCGGTTCGTTGATAATGGTAGGAGATGCTTTTCTTCTTCTAACATGATAAAGTATGAAGTCGAATAGTAAAGGAACCTACAATAGAACGCACATATGAGATAAGTTTATTTGAAGTATGAATTCAAATTGTAAAGGAAAACATAATTTTTTCCTCAAATATATCGAAATTAGTAAAGATCTTGTGCCCGGGGATGCTACCCTAGAATAGGAGTCTTGAATGGTGGCTTTTAAGTTGAATAAGACGATAGAAGTTTATATGAAGTTGATGGTTGAACACGAATTTAAATTTGTTGGAGCAATTTAAATTTAGCAGAAAAATCTAAATTTAGTAAAAAGTCTTGAGAAATTTGTAGCACCACTTTACATGTACCTCATAAAGTTGAAAAATTAAAAATTAGTGGCTTCTTTTTATAAAAAAAATTAATTTACCTTGTAACAAATTCATTCTATTTCATTAGATCCCATGATCCATGAAAATAGTTTTCAAAACACTTCCATGGGATTGCATACTTAAGTTGAACCATTTCAATATAATTTATTGATTATTTGTGTAAATTCTTTTTGTAGCTTTTGATATGGATTTAAGATGCATAATAACCCTCGCCATACATAGAGACTTCTAACTATTTAGTTTATTTTACTTGCAACTATTTATCTTATTTTATTTAATCCAATTCATAGTCAAACGAAATAATATTGACAAATATCTTATTCCACATTTTTCATATAAATTTTATCAATTGCCTTGTTTATGAATTATAATAATGTTCCAAACTTAATTAATCAAGTCCTTATTAGTCTCAAACATACCAAAATATTTGCTTCATATTTCCTTACACTTACTTCCCTCAAAACTCTAAGTATTTTGATGTCACTATGCTTTTTGTGAGAGTGACATGTAAATTAAGATGATATTTGATGGTCAACTATTTTTTAGGGATTTTCTATAATATGACTAGGTTACTAACAACATGGCGGGCCCCTCCTCCATTGGGTTCTTTTAAAATCAACATTGATGGTTGTCCTTGCAATAATCTAGGTGATACTTGGATTGGTGGAATTGGGTAGGATAATGCTAGTATAGTTTTTATTTTTCTTCTACTATGGTGTTTTGGCACTAATAATCAAATAGAGGCTAAAGCCATCCTTGTGGGTCTTGAAAAATCCTAAGACCTAGGTTTCAAGAAGATAACATGTGAGATGGATTTCATGATTTTAGTCTCACTTCTAAATAATGGAGTCTAATGCATCCTCTTAGAGGTTGACATCTTATATGTAGTGGATCTTTACCTTTCTTGAAACTTTGAGTCCATCCATTTCTTTAGACTACTAGAGAATAGAATGTTGTAGACAATTTTACTAAATGGGCCATTATTGTCTATATTGAAATACTATAGCATATAAACCAATAAGTTAATCCTATAGCATTTAAACCAATAAATTTCTCTAAATTTATGATTCCTATCATATGTATTTATTTACTTCAAAATAAATAAATTTAATCAAAATATAAGGTATACATTTGTTTACCTCAAAATGAATAAATTTAATTATAATATAGCAATTACTATCAAGGGAAACTAAAGTAAGCAATCTTAACACCGCAAAGAACTTATTTCAAAATACATAAGAACCCAAATATAAATATGAATATTTAAAAGATATTTATTCATATTCCTAATGTCGAGCATTAATAAAATAATTGCATATGCATCCCTAATTCTATAGTAATCAATGAAGAATCTAGATTAAAACAAGATACATAATAACGTTATCCATTTTAAAACACCCAAATACACATATATATAATTACATACATATAAACTCACTGCTTAATTAAATAAGTCTACACTTATGTGAAAACAAATGCTCATCTAAAATATGAATATTTGTCTAGAAATTTTAGCATTGAAATTTTGGCGTTTCCCTATAAGTAGATGACTATTTAATGATCACTTTACTTTCAATGATTAAATGGGCATGGAATTAAGTGCCTTATCTACCAAAAAAAAAAAAAAGAAAGAGGCTTTTTATTTATAAGAAAGGATTTTTAAAAGGGAGATTACGTGGAGCTTTTTATGGTATCTCCTAAAGTCCACTCCAAAGAATGGGCTACAAAATAGCTTTTTATTCATGTTTTAGTAAAATAAGATGTGTTAAGATGTATGCATACTTTTCTTTCATCCGAATATAAATTGAGATGTACCTAATTTATTTAAAGTTGTTTGCTAGGTAAAAATATAAACCTATACTATAACAACAATGAAGACTTGAAATAAAAATCTGTAAATTTATAATATATTGGTGCAATTATGTTACTTTGTACTATACGAAGTTACTTAAGAAACACATAAATGTATATTAAAGAATTTATTGAAATTAACAATTATTATTTTAAAAATAGGTAAACTTAACACAGCAAGAATCCATTTCAAAATACATATGAACATGAACATAATATATATATATTAAAATTCTAAAAAAAAACAACCCCCCGTTGTATACAAAGCTACTGGCTGAGAGTAAGAGACTAAGTTCCTGTGCGAGGCTTATTATTATTATCTTTTTTTTATTTGTTTTATAAAACAAAACTAACAATTTGAAGTGGGTCAGTTTTGAGTGCATGGGTGGGACGAGGAGGGGCGTGGCTAGTGTAAGGGCTCGCAACACAAGAGGAGAATGAAATTTTTTATCGCCTTCAGCTTGAAAGGCAGACCAAACGATAAAAGCTACAAAGGAAGCTAATGCTAGGAGCCTTGCAAATAATTTAAATGCTTGATTAAAGGCGACGCGTGGAAGGAAATGGCTGGAAAGATAAGTATGAACCATATAAACACATTTCATTATTTATATATATATAAATGAAATTATGATAAAATGAATTCTATTGCATTACATGACGAAGCGACAAACAAATTTCATTTTCTACGGAAAATGATATAAAAATAAAAAACATAAATCAAAACCATTCATAGACTATAAAAACAGTTATTCAATTGACTATTAAAGATTTTAAACAACCTAATGCAGGAAATTAAGACACTCCCATACCTTAAATTTGCAACCAAAGATGGAGACGATAAGTAGCAAATCCCCAAATTCTCTCTTCAAAAAACTCTATTTACTTTTACCTCCGCACAATATACACAGTGATTTTTTTTGTTTTAAATTCTCGTGTGTTTCAAATATAGTATTTAACAAAATATCCATTTTTGAATAAATTCATAATTACAATTAAATAAACAATATTATATAATCGCTAATTTAAGAATTAACAATGTTGTAATTAAAATATTATTCTATTTATAATTAAAATATTTAATATCCACAATTAAAAATAATATTCATTTAAATCTACAAACATTTAAAATTTACAAACTGATTTAATATTTAATTAAATCCTTGACGTTTTCACAAATCACTTTAATAATTAAATTGTAACAACCCTCTTCTAAATACACAAGTAATCTCAAAAATTTACTAGAAGGTAAATCAACTTAGTAAACAAGAGAGATATATATATATATTTTTATATGCACAAGAATAAAGTATAACTTTTCCAGATAAAATTCAAACTTGAATTCATATGTAATCATAACTAGAATCAAGATAATTCCTTACAATATTCATTTATATCACATAAGATACACTTAACATAAAGAATAGTTTTACCTCATAGGTTTTGACTGTCATAAGCTAGAACATGGAATTCACTGCATCTGGAATGTTGATCTCTATCTTCGCAAGCCTCAAAGAGTCTACTGCTATAGAGAGAGAGCATCATCCGAGTGCTTTTCCTCCAACCACGGACTCAAGTGGTCCCCCGTGCACTTCCTAATTGGAAGTGACCCGACCCTTCTCGAAGAGTATAGATATAAGGAACTGTCAAGTTTCACCATCTCAGTCCTAGGGATGTGTCCTACAAAACTCAATCGACCATACAACTCTAGATCCCTTCTAGCTAAGTATGATCATTCTGATTGGTCATGCCATCTAGACACTCACCTCTGACTTTCTTGGATCCGTCTCATCCTATAGTTTACTTACTTTATTTGGTACTCTAGACACAAACTAGTTTGTAAAGAAAATCCATTTTAGCCAATCTGACTTAGAACTAATCCTTAATCTAGGATATTCATTCAATGTATAAATTTAGGTATTTCAAACCTTTTAAAAGTCCCTTATTGCATCCTTGCAATATCTAGGGTTTATGACTTCCTGTCATTTTACTCTCAAGATTCAATACCCAACATCTTGATGTGTTAAATTGAGTTTCGACATTATCGTAGAATCTTTTAAGGTATTATAAAGACTTCCTATCTTGTTCTATGGTTTTCTCGACCTTTTGATGTCAATCAATATAGATATATGTACAGTTTCCTAACCGACATAAGAGTTATATATTTCCTATATCCTCCTTGTTCCAATACTAGGGTTTAACTTCTCTAACCCAATACATGGAAATTCCAACATTCTTGTCCTTCCAAAGGAAATAACATAAGAGTAATAGATCATATGAACAAAATGCTTCTAGTCTTCCTAGACTACCTGGCATTGTTTGTGTTCACCTTTTATATACTTGAATAAACATAGTATTCATGGTATTCCTTCATCAATATAAAATCTAAAAGATTACTATCATTTCAAATCAATAGTCTAGTCTAAGTCAACCTTTCAACCCTTGAAAGGTTTGACTTATTAAAGATAACAAACTACTTTCGACCATTGGACCACGTGGAACAACTGAATTCCAACATAAGTTAGGTTAACAATACTTCCAAGTCCAATCCTTGGATACTTGATCTTATCCTAAAAACCCATACTTAGGTTCATGGTCTCATAGACACTTGGAACTAGTGACTCCACATCACATTATCCCATTTTCTTGGACAAAAGGGTGTATTCATGTTTTCAACACTTGCCTCACCCGGTCAATGTTTACTTATTTTACCTATTGTCAATTTAGGAATCAATACCTAATAAATATAAAGGTTCAAATTAAAATATCTATAAAATGCTCATAAAGACTCATAGAGTCAATCCTTTTATAAGTTCCTCCTTAAGAAACTTTCTAATGCCATTTAAAAATATTGTCATCTGCAAAGTTGGCATTTACCTTCTTTAATACCACTAGTTATAATATAACTAGGGTAAGTTCTTGTAATCAAAGAACCTATCAAGTAATCACTTCACATAGAGATTATGACTTAAAAGTCATGATTTCAAGAAATCCACATCATATCTACTTATATATAAATAACCTGCTCATCTCCATGAAGAGTTGTGACAACCATGATATACACAATATGCACAAAAAGTCTAGGTTCGACATCATTTACTATCGGGTTACTATCAAGTTGGCAATATTAAAGAATCAAGTGCACACCGTGCCAACTTAGTTGTACCAATGATTTTAAGGTGTTGTGTCATTCAGGAATGAGGCCGTTCTTATTATGGCATGCAACAATTTCATGGTATCAATTTTGTAGGCCATTACCCTTGACCTGCCTTAACAAATAACTATCGCCCTAGTGAGCTCAGTAATTAAACCAGGTTTGACAGAGTTAACAACTGGAAGACAGATTGTAAGGCTTCATTTAAGATATGGGTTGCATAGTACTGGGCGCATAGAAGATTTAGAACTAAGGTGCTCATGCGAGCATGCCCACGTAGGGCTTATGGCCTCAAGCTTGCTGAACGCCTCAAGCAAAAGATTTCAGAGTGTCAACATATACTCATTGGGGCTCCAAGAGCCATCATATTCATCATTATTCATTGTTAAGTATACAGTTCAACCCTATGCATGAGAGAAAACTTTGCATTTCTTAATATTTATAGCCGACACTGCTAACATTACTATCATTCGAAAGGAGATAACACTGATTTGCAGATAATGCATTAAATGAACCGAGGGCTCTAATTATAAGCTACCTGTATATATGCAATGTAGAGTGTTACAATGCAGGTCATAGAGCTCGAACACTCGTTTCTCTAGTCGTCCTCACCGACTATGGTTCTTTGCAACTCAAGAGAGGAGATCACAGTGTTCGCCACCTGCTCACACATCCTTCCTCCAAGACTATCCTCCTGCTCTAGAATCCCCTGCCCCAAAGTGCGAGAGCTCCCACTATCCTCTGTGGTTTCCTTCCTTCTTCTTCCTCCGAGGTAATGAGAACCTTCCTCCTATGTATATTTTTTTTTATTTCTCCCATTCACACTGTTGCCACCGTTACACCAGCACTGGTCCTTCTTCCCCAAAATGGCCATGCTCCTTCTTTTTCCCCAAAACCTCTAGCCCATCACCAAAAGTAGTTGAGCAATTATCTCCCCCGTAACCGCCTAGGGTGAGAGAGTGATCCCTCGACTTCCCCCCGCATAACTCCCTATCTCTCCCAACACATAACCATTTCTTGATCGATAGCAAAGGCCACTACTGGCGGTTGCAACAATACTATGGCATGCGTGGGTGACTCAACGAGTGACAAGGAGCAATTGATGATCATGGCATCGCCAAAGATTCTAAAAGTTGAACAATTTCTTCAAAGAAATTTTCTCTTCTTAAAATAAAAGTGGGGTCATATCGTTTAACTCTCAGCTTATGTAGCCATTGCCAATTTAACATATATTTTAACATATTAATAATTTAATAAATATTAACGCCAAGGAAAAGGGTTGACGATATAGGTCATTATGTCATCAAACTAGCATATTCTTCAAAATGAATGAATTCAATGATGATCATTTTAATGACTTCCTTTTGTAAGGAATTGGACTATCATATTAGTTCCCCAACTTATTAAGCCAATTTAAACTATTATCCAGAATATAGACAATAATGAACACCCAATTACGTAAAAGAGGTCACAAAATGAACTTGTTACGACATGAGAAGGGACATATTCGACAGAAAGTTGCCTTAATCACAAAACAACTAGAGTTCAACCTTGATGATGTCACTATCCCCAAAATGACTAGGTTGACATTGTGCAACTAGAAATAGACTTAAGATGGTGAAAACATGTTCTATTCCTTGTATCTATATCCTTCTCTCTAATGATGCTCTCCCTCCCTTTCTCGAAGGGCGAAAAACTTGTTCCCTGAATGTAACTTGCAATCACCAACTCAAAATTAGTGTCATTAATCATTTCATAATCCTTATGAATTAATCACACCTTGAAAACTTTTAAACACATCTCAATTATAGTAGAAATAAACATAACTCATGAAAACATTGATTTTTCCAAATATTTTTCCTAAACATCAAATCATTGAATCATGCGTAATCATCTACTAATTACTTCAGAAGTAAAAAGTAAAATGGAGTTAAAGTTAGGGATGTAACATAAATTTAATGTTCAACTAAATTAATTTCAACAATAATAATAACCATCATTAAATTAAATTAACTAATTAACAATAACGATATTGTATCAAAATCAAATAATTAACACATTAAAATTAACACTTACAACGAACGACATGAAACAAAATGATACCATAACAAAATGGGGTACTGATGGACAACATTGTCAAACAACGACGGGATGACGAACACGGATGGGGATACTTTCTTGTCAACTCTCTAAACCACATCATATCCATTGGGTATGTTGGGCACGCTTAGACCTGATGGTGCGGGTGGAATCAAAGCTCGGTACCTGCAGTCCTGCATAAAACTAAGTATCAAAACAACATATATATTCAATGCCAAACACACTATGAGATATAATTGTAGTGTAGCAGGGTGCTCATGGATGAGTGATGCAACACTATCTCTCTCACCCGAACCTCAAACAATAACCATATTCTAAACAACATCATCATTAAACAATAAGTAAACAACTGCATAAGCATAACATCAAACACATATGTTCACATATCATAAGCAATATTAGTAGTGTCATAGACAACCGACTCCAATAAGCAGAACTATCAACCAACTAAACAACATGGTGAAATAGTCACCAACATAGTCTCAAGTATGCATCAAGCATAAACAGTATCCAAACAGTATCAACCACACACATAAAAGTATCACAAGATTAACAATAACACAAAAGGCACTACAAAATAGGTCACCTTTATGAGCCAAGACCCATTTTAAAATATTTTTGGTGGCATTTTAATGATCAAAATTCAAATTGGAAGTGTTAGCTTTTAGAATCTAATTTTCAAGAAAGTAGATTTAAACATCTATAATTACATAGCCATTTTATCATTTCAAGTCTAAGCAACTTTATAAGAGCATTCCTATTGAGAAAATTATTGTCAAGAGTAGCATTTTAAGTCATTTGCAACAACAATCAAGATCCAACATCATGTCAAAGTTCATGTGTGTTCAAGTTATCTTTTGAAGGCTAACATTGTGTTGTAGGTCTTCAAGCATCAAAGCATTCAAGAAATCAAGCAAAGTCAATCAAGAAAGATCCAATATCATTGGAGTGATGTGTTTGTCTTTAGTCCTTCAAGGAAGCAATTGAAGGGTGGTGAGTTGTAGCAAGCATTGTTCATTCATCATTTCCTTCCTTTTCTATTAAGGTTTTCATCATTGACATTTTTGCCATTGTGGAAGTGGGAAAGTTTTTCTCAAGGTTTGACTAGGCAAACCCCTATATGGCATCACCATTTTACCCTCTTTGTGTATGTGCAAGTTATAAGTTGAAGAGGAATTGATAATATTTTGAAGAGAAATTTCACATTGTTGCATAAGTTGTCATCATTATTGTCAAGCCACATGAACTAAGTTGTAGAATTTATTTCTACCATTTCGACAATGGGACCTATGTTAAATAGAAGCTAAGATCCAACATCAGAGGAATGTAAAAAGTTATTTTGGAAGCTCTAATTGAGACCCATTCACCCAGGGGTGAACCAGTCCCTCTGTACTACTTAGAATCAACTTTTGATGATAGGTACATGCTATTAGACCTCTCTCAAATTTTCCTATAAAGTTCTATTTCAGATTCTAAACTTTCAAGCAATTGCATTTTACACATTAGATCATGTTGTTCAATTAGTTTAATCACTTCAATTCATTTCCAAATCTTTCAGACCGGTCGGTGCTGTCATAATAGTGGTTTAATATTCCTGAGAGGAACGAATTTTAGTTGAAATCACATATTTTTAGAAAATATAATGATTTAAGCCTTAAAAAGTTTCATTTTAAGGATTCCAATTGAAGAGGGTTTGATCAAATCACCTTAGATCAAACCCCCTTGAATAGAACCTCACTAGTTTTAAACCATACCTATAAATGCGTCTCCTTTACACATATCAAAATGTTGATAAAAAATCACTTTTGATTTAGCTTTTGGGGGATCAAATGAATTCATTTAAAATTTATTTCAAATGATTATGGTATTCCTTAGAACAAGCTATCCAATGAATATAATTTTAATATGTTTTGGTTTTGTTATGTATTTGTTTTTAAGTTATATTAAACATAGGTTTCTCATTGAAAATGAATTTATTTGTTCTTCACATGTGGAAAAATAGAAGATTATCAAAAAAAAAAATTGAAAAATATGAGTGCACCATATTGAAGTCCTTGATCCAACAAAATAAATAATTTTTTTTGACATACAAAAAGTTACGCGTTATAATGGTTGCGCTATTTCTGAATTGTAATTTGTTTGACTTTGAAACTTGATTAAGGAAAAAATATTCAATAAAAAACTATCTAACCAAGTGGAAGCACTAGATATCAGAGTTACAAATCTAAATTTGAAAGAATTAGAATTTATTCTTCATGGAAAAAAAGTTATTTGTTATACGGTGTGCGTCACTTTTTAAAAATGTTGTTTTATGAAAAAATCAATTTTCGTGGGAGATGGAAAAAGAAGTGCAATTTGATTCCAAAAATTTTGAAAAAAATATTTTAGAATCTACAGACAAAATTTGATGAGACTCTAGTTTGCACCATCTTCAAATTCCTCACAGTTTAGCCGTTATAGGTGCCCGAATGTGAAGATTTAGTTAAAAATAATAATTTTAGTGTCCAATTTGGCCAAAAATTGTAAACCACTATTATGGGATCAATTTCTTACTATCCTAAAGAGAGATATCTAGGTTGACTCACCATTAAGGTTGAAAGTCAATATTTACATTTTGTGATCTGTAGATCTCTAATGAAACTTTAAGAAAAGGCACCATTGAACCCTAGGTTCTTTGCATTAAGGGCATAAGATCCCCTTTTTCTTTATTTCAATAACATCTCAATCTACTCTTATTAGGTGCCTTGAAATTACCCTTAGACTTATCCTTCTCATTAATTTTCTTGTCCTTTCCCTTCTCCTTAGATCTTCTCTACACATACACTGCATCCTTAGACCCATATGTTATTAAAGCTTGTAATGAAAATTTTAAAGAAGTATGCAAATCTATTTTTAGTTGTGAAACATTTGATTAACCATAAAAATATGTGAGTGAGTAAAATGAACACTAAAAAATTAACAAGCTATGATAAGGAAACATATAACACCATATTTACATAGAGAAACCTGTTGGGACTCAATATGAAAATACAAAAATTTCTTGAGTTGGAACCCCCTTGTGCATTTGGTTTGTTTAGGCCCATTATTTATAACCGATTTGAGAAATATTCAAATGGTCTTCCCTTAGTAAAATTGCCTTAATTTTGTTCCTCATTATCCCCCTATGTTCATGTCATACATGATGGAAGTTATGAAAATCTAAAAATGTTCCAAATTTGGAGGTTTTTCTCAATTTTAGTTGTTTTCATGGAGTTGCATACATTAAGGGAGTAATAGACATCTTCTACTCATTTAACGTCTTTTCCTAACTATTGTTTTTGTATAGAGGTTCAAAAAAGTCTATTAGGTACTTTTGTTCTTTCATTTCTTATATTTTCTTTAGCTTTTGGGTTTTTGATAGATATTTAGACTTTAGCTTCTTTGTCTTGACCTCTTGAATTCCTTTCATTTTCTACACCTCAAATTTTCCCATCCCTTTCTCCAAATCTCATTTCATAATCTTTGTAAATTTGTGAAGTTCATCTAGAATTCTTCTATCGTACATTTTCATTTCCAAATATACCAACCTTCATTTATTTTTTGCTTCATTCCCATTTTATTGTTTAGTGGACTTATGAGTTTCTAATAGAAATATTTCATTTCCCATTTAGACCTCTAATTTCCTAATCATTTCTTATATTTCTCCCACTCCCCTTTTTTGGAATTATTTTGCACTCTTGAACATCAAGACTTCATCCAATTCTACCTCCACTTATAACTGCTAATTCTATAGTGTTTTCCCATAGTTTCCTAATGAATTTGTCCCTTTTTTTAATAAAGTCTCTAGATTCCAATATGAGGCTCCCTTCGATTCAAAATTCTTACAATAATTTCACGATAAACAATAATTTATCAAGGTGAGTGGGAAAACACTATCTATCCAGCATATATAATGCTCACAAATACATGGATGCACTATCCATACTCCAATCATTTGACCAACCTATCAATTAGTACTAAAATTTCAATTGGCCTATATTATTGGTGAGTTAATCGGTCATATACTAATTGCCTATTATTTAAAAAAAAAAATCTTATACTAATTGTGTGTCATCTTGTCTCTCGCTAATGAGAGGTTTGCCCATAAAAAAAACAATTTAACATGTTATAATGAATATCTAATATAATTAAAATGATATATTATCTCAATTATGCAATTATTTATATATTAATATTCTTAATTAATAAATTTATTATTAATTATAAAAATTATTATATATGCTAACAAATATTTTATTATTATTTTAATAATATAGTTGAATGAAAATTGATGATGTTTTATTTTAAATATTTATAATAAGATTTAATTTATATATATATATATATATATATACACACATATACATATACTAAGTTTCAAATTGGAACATTCTCATCTTGTATATTTGCATATTTTATGAGTTGATATACATATTTGTTCAATATGTTGCTCTAGCATTATATTTAAAGATATATAATGTGTACTCAATTTCATATACGAGAGTACAATTAGATCATACTTTGATTTATTAATGGAAATAACAAATTAAATATACATTATCATCATATGGATCATTTGTATGTTTGTTTGTGTTATCTTGATATTGCTTATTATCATGCTAACCTAACCTCCCAAAGGAGTTTGACTTAAAAGAACTCATTCACCTACTAGTAAAAAAACTTGTAAATAATAGCATTAGACATTGTTGGTGCCTAGATTTGTAGACCTCAAAATTCATTAAAATCCTTCTTCTTGATTGTTTTTCCCTTCACCTTGTCGTTTTCCCACCATTTATATTTAATATGAGAAATTATATGTGGGTCCACTTTATATTGAAAGAATTTTTAACAATAACATCCGTGATGAATAATTAATTCCTTAATTTTTTATTATCAAACACTCTACTCTATTCATAATTGAAAGTATTCTATGAATCCTAATCATGGCTTAAATTTGACGGTTGACCTTGTCTGCCAACAAATCTTTTAATGAGGGTTATCTATTCAAAGGTGCCCTTAAAACATTATGATATACCTTAGTGTAAGTAAAATTATATATAAATCAAATATATATATCATTATAATTCTATATAAATTTTGACAATCTATCCAAAATCTCTCCTTTCATCTGATACAATCTTCTTAATAAATCAAATATATATATCATTATAATTCTATATAAATTTTGACAATCTATCCAAAATCTCTCCTTTCATCTGATACAATCTTCTTAAAATTTTGATTGTATTTTACGGCAAAAATCTCTAAATACTGTCATACAGCCATCAAGTTTAAGCCCTAATCCTAATTAATTTTACCTAAGTTTCTTTCCATTTACATAAAAATAATAATAAAAAGTAAAATATGTTGCTAATCAAATTAATCAAAATTATTTTTAAAATTTTATTTTATTAAAACAAGACATATAAATTTTATAAAATATAAAATATTTAATAATATTTAATGATAAATATAAATTTTATAAAATATAAATATTTATTTTATATATACACTTAAACAATAATAAACAATTTTAATTATTATAAATAATATACTTAAAAATAAATATTAGGGGAGAAGAGCCAGTAGCCGCCAGGGCTAACTTCGCGCAACCGTAGAATACAAACCGTATGTCGAATCGGAAAAAAAATTTATGGGTTTTTTTCGCACATGAGTTAAGATCTTATAACTAAGGTTTTGGCTTTTGGGCAATTCGGTAGAGTGCGGTAGCATCCGATATGCGCGTGTATGTCAAAAAGACACCTTTTAGAGGTGCCGCCCGGTTATCATCACCTAACATCCCAATACCCCCTACATATAAACACCAATAAAAAATTTAAAAAACACCTAAATATGTCACTTTTAATATCTAATTAAAACTCTTTTATCATTCAAATCCGCTCAAAAGTGAATGGGTCTAATTCACGTTAGCACCTTCTACAATCAATTTCGCACCCATTACAAATCACTCCTACATATTAATCTCCTTACTAAAGCACCGGACACCAAACACATTACACCCCAATTAATCTTTATTTGGGGTCCGATTGACGCATATGACTAATGTTTTTTTGTGGGTATCCCATCATAACCATTCGCTTTGCCGCGCGCTGTCTGGAAGGTTCCCGACGATGGAGAAGGCTGCGGATGGCGACGGCTCCCCACAGCTCCTCCACGTGCGCACGGCTCCAGGTAACATCTAACATCGTCTACCTTTAGAATATGCAAACAATGGTACTGGTTAATCATTTTCTTCTGCATCTTTCATGACCAGTGAAGGGTTTATTCGAGTGTTAAGACCCGTGAAGGGTTTGTTCGACGTTTGATAAATTATTATTGCTTGTCTATGAAGTAAATCATGCATCTTACATGCATCTCGCCATGTGTTGTTTTATTCTGCTAATGTCATGGTACTGGCGTTATACACACGGGTTTTTTTTGGCGTAAAATGATTTCCTATCCTCGTGTTACCGCGCGCTCACAACGTGGTAAATTCGACTGTATCATGATTTTGTTTGCAGAAATGATAACGAATCTCGTGGGTTTGTGAAAACCCTTGCTTTGTTTTTCCAAATGCGGGTTTTATTGTGCTTAAATTATTAAATACGACCTGGTAAAGTCGATTGTCTCATGATTTTGTCTCCAGAAATGATCAGGAATTTCGTGGGTTTGAACACATGTCTATAAAAAACCCATGTCACTTTGGGCATAAATCGACAAACCCATTAAAAATAAATATGTTTTTGTCAAAACCCTTGCATGGTTTTTTCCAAATTCGTGTGCTTAATGAATTAATCTCATGAAACCCTTGTTTGGAATATTCTGCATCTATCTCAAAAACGAATTCGTGAAAACCCTTGCTTGGCTTTTTCCAAATTTGTTTGCTTAAGGAATTGATCTCATGAAACCCTTGCCTAGAATATTCTGCATCTATCTGAAAATGCACTTCTGTATTCCTGCGACTGACAAATTATTACTATGAAACCCTTGGTTAATTTCTTTTGCACCTTTCTGAAAAACCCAATACATACATACATACATATATGTATGGTATGTATGTGCACATACATACATACATATATGCATGTATGTATGTGTACATACATACCATCTATATATGTATGGTATGTATGTATGTACACATACAGACATACATATACACATACATACCATACATATATGTATGGTTTGTATGTATGTATACATACAGACCATACATATATACGTACATGTATATACATACATACATGTATGTATGTATGTACACATACAGACATACATATATACATATATGTATGTATATACACATACATACATACATTTGTACATACATGTATGTATGTACACATATAGACATACAGACATACATATGTACATACATGTATGTATGTACACATACACACATACATATATACATACATGTATGTATATATGTATGTCTCTGTATGTACATACATATATACATGCACATGTAAGGGGATGTATGTATGTATGTATGTATGTACACATACAAACATACATATATACATATATGTATGTATATACACATACAGACATATAGACATACATATATGTATGTACACATACAGACATACATATTTACATACATGTATGTATGTACACATACACACATACATATATACACACATACCTGTATATACAGATACAGACATACATATATACACATACAGACATTCATATGTACATACATGTATGTATGTACACATACAGACATACATATACAGACATACATACATACATACCATACTTTCCATTGCACATACAACAGGCTCAGGTAACATCTAACATCTTTCTCCTTTGAATATGCAAACAATGGTACTGGTTAATCATTTTCTTCTGCATCTTTCATATTACAAAAATGTATGTATGTATGTGCACATACATACATACATGTATATATGTATGTATGTATCGAAAGCAACGACAAGCATCCTCTGCACATTCCTCTAATATCCCAAGTATCAGGTAGGTACTTATAGTTATTTTCATTTATGCAGTGTCTTCTTACTTTATACATTCTACCATTTGTAAAGAAATTTCTACTTTCCATTGCACATATAGTAGGCTAGCATACATATATTTGTCATTTTACATTCTGTGTCTCTTGTTCATTCAACAAATCGATGTATATGTGTGTATCCTTTGCCTATCCTTTCAAAATGCAAACAATGGTACTGGTTATTCATTTTCTTCTGCATTTTCACGACCCATTAAGGGTTTATTCGATGATGTCAAAATTATTACTGCTTGTTTATGAAATAAATCATTCCTCTTACACTCCCTTTTGCCATGTAAGTTGATGTTTGAAATAAATCATTCGCCATGTGTTGTATATATGTATGCATGTATCTATGTGTGTATGCACATACATACATACATACATTTATACATATATGTATATATGTATGTATGTACATTTATTAAGACACACACACAAGACACACGCACATACACGCATGTACATGTGTCATTTATTGACACACATACATACACAAGGTAGATAGACAGGTGATACATACACAACAATCTCTTACGTATGTATGTATGCATGATGCACACAAATACGTCATTGCTACATTACATGTATGTGCATGTATGTATGTAACACATACATATATATATGATGCATGTATGTATGCACATACATACATACATACATATATGTATGTGTGTGTGTATGTATGTGCATATATACATGTATGTATGTCCATATATGTATGTATGTATGTATGTATGTATGTATGTATGTATGTATGCACATACATACATATATAGATACATATATATATATATATATGTGTGTGTGTGTGTATGTATGTATGTATGTATGTATGTATGTGCAGCTACAAAGACAACTCGCGGTAAAGCGAATGAATAGGATGGGATACCCACAAAAAAACATTAGTCATATGCATCAATCGGACCCCAAATGAAGATTAATTGGGGTGTAATGTGTTTGGTGTCCGGTGCTTTAGTAAGGAGATTAATATGTAGGAGTGATTTGTAATGGGTGTGAAATTGATTGTAGAAGGTGCTAACGTGAATTAGACCCATTCACTTTTGAGCGGATTTGAATGATAAAAGAGTTTTAATTAGATGTTAAAAGTGACACATTTAGGTGTTTTTTCTGCTTTGCAATGTATATTACTGATATATGATTGTATGACTTTATGCATGCATGCAAAGCTGCAAAAAATCACAAATATATAAGGCTTCCCAAATGAACATCCAATCCAAATATAGTGCAGAATTCAGTCATATCATCTCTAAAAACCTACGTAACTAGCAGCTACAAATTCAAATGCTATAACAAATTCATATTTGAAACACAACAATCAAATTGAATGCATTCAATTGTCAGATTCAAATTTCTAAATAAGAGGGATAGCAGCCAGTGGCATTCACAATTTTTCTCCTCTCCTACTATATTCGCAATTGAACTTGATTAATTATGTGTTGTTGTACATGCATTATTTCAAAGGTCATATGATGTTTGTATGTTACTAGCCTCGGTTGTGACTACCCGTGGTTGTAAATCTTTTCTTGCAGGCATGGTAGAACAAGGAGAGGTGGTGTAATGATGTTCATGGTGGGCAGTTTGGTAATTGTGTTTATCAACACACCAAATAATTAAGGATTTTTTGTTCAAATTGTTCTAAGTTTCAATTATTGTTCTATATTTTTTACTAACTAGTATATCTTTTTATTTATTTCAATAACTATTGTCCATGTTTGTTTGTTGTATTATATTTGTTTGTTGTGGCAGGCCTGTCAAATGGCTAGGAGGTTGTGAAGACCATGTCAATTTGTAAGATTACATATCAGGTAAAGTCTTTCAAGACTTTACTTTGGCTGTGACCCGATAGACATTGTGTTCATTTATAATGTTCATTTTTATTCTTCATTGTAAACTTACATTTACAATTTACAATTAAATTAATTTCCAAGTGTATGTGTTCAAAATTTATAATTTCAAATAGATTAATTTATGGATATGTTGCATATAGATGTATAGTTATATGTATGCATATAAGTTTAGTTGTGTATACATATATATGTATGTATGTATGTATGTATGTATATACGTACATACATATATATATATATATGCATGTATACACAACTAGGGAGGTTGTAAAGAGCAAGTCAATTTGCATGATGACATTTCAAGTCAAGTCTTTCAAGAGCTTACCTTGGCTGTGACCTGCTAGACATTGTGTTCATTTATGATGTTCTTTTTTCTGATGATGTTCATTCATGAACCTGGACAATGGGATTTGATTTATGGTGGGATTTACTTATTCATTGTAAACTTACATATAGATGTATAGTTATATTATATATATATATATCTATGCAACAAACAAACACATATGTGAAGTTAGAATTTTCAAAATAAATAGATGTGAGAAAATACATAGAAACTTATTGAATTATTAAGTTTGAATTTTCAAAAAGTCTGATGTTAGGAAAAATACAAAGTTTGAATTATAATGTTTTCAACCTTTACCAAATGCATTATTTACAAAACATAGATCTTCAATAGACTAGTGAGTCATATTTTTAAATCACATCAATGATAGATGAATACAACAAACACAAAACTGATTTCGAATCACAAAAGCATAGATCATTAACTTGGAAAGAAGACAAGGAGTCTTCATATATACAAAAAACACATTGGAACACATCGAATTAGATAAGTTGAGAACACACTACCATTTAGTTCTACAAAATTAGACACTAGTATCGAAATGCTATCCAATACAACAAACTAGTATCCTTTGACTGTCCAATACAATAGACTAGCATTCAGTTTTACAAAAAACACTCTAGCACACTTCGAGGTCAAAAAATTGACAACAAAAAATCGTAATCAGACATCCACAGATCTGATTATGAAGTGGTGTGTCCTTGGGGGTCAACTGACTCTGCGTTAACTGGAGAAGATGTTGAGGATTGCGGATTGTTCTGTATGGCACTTGCTATACAAGCAAGCAATGCATGATTTGCCTCTGGAGTTAGCTGTAACTGTGGAGAGCAGCCTTCAGAAGACCCATTTTGTAGGCTACTAAGAGCTGCAAAGGCTGGAGACAAAATGTTAATCATGTCCCTTAAAATTGGATGTTGACTTGGAAGAGGAGTTGTAGGAGTACTCTTACTTCTGTTTCTTTCTGCTCTTTCCGCCTGCTTTTGGTTTTCCTTCAACTGTCTAGCAATCTTTGCTTGTTCCCTTTGAAGCTCCTTTTCATGTCGTTGCCTCAGTTTCTCCTCTACAATTTTTTGTTTTTTTGCAGCACGCTCCAATCTATTTGCCTCCCTCTGTGCGAGGATTGCTTCTCTTTCTGCCTTCCTTTCAGCCATTTGCTCCTTTTTCCTTTGCTGCAATTCTTGGTTTCTTTGCTTCTGTGCCTCTTGTTCATTCAGCAAATTGAAGAAATCATCCGATGTCAAAATTTGAGACTGCCTACTAAGGCGTAGGACCCCATTGCGACCTCTGTTAGATGATTGGCGCACTCGTTGCATTGGGAGTTGCAAAAAAGTGCTTCTGCTGCCTGCTGGTTGCTGATCATTGACTTGTGTGCATGGCACATAGTCAGCCTCTTCATCATTTGAGTCATTACCATCGACTCCATCCTCTTCATCATTTTCAGCCTCCCAATTTCTCCCAGTTGTGAAGTAATGGATGACATCTTCAGGATCAACATTCGGTGGTGATGGCATGGACAACCCTTCGTCCACTTGAGTGAAATTGAGATGCACCCCTAGGTTCAAAGCTGCATCTTCAAATTCAGATGGCAGATTCAAACTCTCTTCATTTTCAGCTGCCTGATTAGATGATCGAACTGCTGGTTCTTGTTGAATTTATGTTGCCTCAATGTTTTCTGGATTTGGGGGAGTGTTTGCAGAAAAGGTATCCACAAACTGTCCAATCTGTTCCTCATTCCAACCTGCTATCCTCAAACAAGTCTCAGCTGCCATGAACTGTGCCTCTTCATCAGCTGTATCACCGTCAGTTTCTGCTCCCAATGTCGTTCCTTCCTCTTCAACCATAAAAGCTTAGCTTGGCCCCATATCCAAGTCAAGTGCATGTCAATCTAATGGCCAAATTCCTATTTTTCTAAAACCACTTGCAATGTTATCAGGAGTCAAAGCTTGTGCAAAAGCTTTGCTGGCAAGTGTTGCCAACTCTTCCCTTCCAATGTCAAGTTGAGGATTTGCAGAGAGCCATATAGTCCTTTGCTGTTTGAAGTAGTTCTTAAATGGTGAGAACACACTAACATCAAGGGGCTGCAATTTGT
>VDFB02303416.1:0-23565 GCA_007258455.2 Sequoia sempervirens
AGAATTTGATGAAGAATTCAACAAATTGCAACCAAAAAAATTTCCAAAACCAAAATACTAACAAGAAGCTTTTTCCTGAAAACTATCGTGCAAAACTTTCTTTCCAGTAATCCAAAATCAAATTCCCATGAATGAAATTGCACCACCAAAGCTTTTAATTCCCTTTTTAATTAACTCACAATTACCAAACTTAACTCAAAGTCAGCGTGCAATTCCAATTAATCATTCAGTTCCAACTTAATAGTTTACTCAAGATCACATTTTCTAATTCCAAGTTATGATTCTTGATATTTATTTACAAACTGTTGCAAACTACCTCATCACAATATCTACTTTTCTCATAAATTAAGTTTTCACAATTAATTCAACAATTTTATTTAAATAATTACCTTTACACAAAATTAATACTCATTTTTAAATAAATAACTTGTTTAATTTAATTTAATAAATTAAACCATAAACATAAACATTTTTAATCTAATATTTAAATAAAAATTACATTAAATCAATTATGTTAATTAAATAACCCTTTAACTAAATTAATTAAATTCCCAAACAAAACAACACAAACAAGAATGACAGGATGAAACTAGATGACAAAACAACAACAGGTGACAAATAGATACTTGTTCAATGAAGAATAATGACAAATGACAAACCTGACACTATCTCTAAAACCACGTATTTCCATTGCATTAGGGCATGCTCAAACCCAACAAGCAGGTGGAGCCGATGCCCGATACCTGTATCTGTATAAAACAACATTGTTAAATATATCATCATATATCGACAAACACACCATGAAGAAGAGTCGCAACGTAGCAGGATACTCACGAGTGAGTAATGCTACACTGTCTTCTTCACCAAGACTAACAAGCATCATTATATTATAAACAACAATTGCATCATAATAACCTCATTAAAACACAAAAACAACATATACCATAGTACACATGTGTCAATCATAATGTCATCACATGAACATAACCAAATGATAACAATATCAAATTTATCATCCATAGAGTATAACAACTAACATAACATTTGTGTCATAACTAAAAAAAATATAATATAGTATCCAAAACAGTTATACGACTAGCAAACGAAATTAAGAAAATTGAAACAAATAGTAGCAACTGGAGGGACACTACACCTCTTGTGCACCAATTAGAAGTTTCCACTTAGATATATCTCATAGATCTAAAGCTCATAAATAATCTCCATCCACTAATCAATCCTCCTTCAAATTTTAAAATAGCCCCTCATATGAGCTATTTCATATACTTGATGAATACAAGGTTAAACTACTAGTCAACATCTACATACCAACACTTTCCCATCAAAATATTAAAAAAATACACACTCTTAGAGTACACCTATAGGATTTTGAAAGGCTTGTTTGGACTCTTCCAATTTGGATGCACTTTCCTTTTAATGTCAAATGGAGGTGACAATTGAACATGAGGTAAAGGCTTAAATTTGTATATTTAAGTATCTATTTTGTATTTAATACTTTCTTGATCATAATTTTAACCAAAAAACTAACTTAAACTTCTTTTCAAGATCGAATGTCATATATATCAAAATTTTAAATGTTTACATGCAAATATAAAAAAGTCTTTATCTCCATATAAATATAGAATATGACATTTCCTATTACCACAAATAAGCCTTTCAAACCCATCAAGTTAACATAATCAAAGAAAATCATGACTTTTAACCTCTTCACTCATAATTTATTTTCTATATGACTAGAAAGGCCATATTCTCTTTATGAAAAATAAACATGTAGTCTTATTTAATGATAGAAAAACAAGGATTAGAATCAAAGCTGATTTTATTTATAATGTCTACAAAATTTTGACCAAAAGTGCATAAAGTAAAACCAACAATGAATCTTTACATCCTTCAATATTAAATGCAAAATTTGAGAAAACCACTGTCAAGAATTCCATCATTAAATTGAGAATTTTCTTAAAAACCAAGTACATAAATAATCAACATAAATGCATATATTCTTGAAGCCGATCTAACTGCATTCATTCTTTTTATAAACCCAAAACATGGAATGACTAGTATATATCCCCTTCTTTTTGTTTCATAGTGAAAAATACTTAAAAACTTGTGTACATGTAAGTTGAGAGATGACCAACATACCTTCACAAATTTTTGAAAGAAAAACTACCATCTTTTATTTAAAATAATCAAGAAAAAATATACAAGTTATAGCTCGACTCTTCTAATGAATTTCATAATAGAAATTCATCTAGTTTCAGATGAATCTAATCCCTAAAAAAGTAAAATTTGAAATGTTTGAAAGGAAGCCAATTGTGCATAAGACACTTCCTAGACCTTTCTAAGTAGAGGAGATAGTGCAAAAAAAATCTAACACCTTAACAATTATAGTTTCAGATGCACAATTAACACAAAATAAAAGATATTCAAGAATATAATAACACATAACACAACATATACAAGGGGAAAACCATTTCAAGAGAAAATACCCAAAATCCAAAAAATGACCCAACTTATTATCAATAAATAGAGTTTAAAATACAATTAGAGAGCAATGCCCTTTTAGGAGTCTTCACATTTCAACACTTGACTAAAGAAAAATTATATTATCATAACCATACTTCAAAATACAAGAACATACAACTCCAAAATAAAACTATTGAGGATATTGCAATACATAAAATGGATATTTTCAAAATGCAACACCCAAGATTGAAGATGCATAATAAAGGTGCCAAAAATCACTACAAATGCAAAACAATAACTTTCCAATTGTAAAAAATACAACTGTTAATTATCAACAAACCTACACATGTGAAACTGCAAATTCAAGGCTCATAAATTCCATGCAAACTAAAAATTACAAGGAATGCACCTACATGCACAAATCCACCTGTAATAGCAACTTCTAAACTTGACTAATCGAAAAGTGAAAATGCCAATTATAATTGAAAATATAACATGAGTTAACTATCAACTATGAATCCAATCAACTCATAAAAAGTGGGATGTCTCCCTCCTAAAAAAGTGCAACCATAGGAAAAATGGGGGATGATGATGAATGGATTGAGATGATTAAATGCTATCACACCCACTTTCAAATATTTCACTCAAGGATAACCCTAGAGATCTCAATACAAAGGAGAAAGAGAACTTGCAATAGGGCTATCCTAGGGGTTGATTGTAAACTAATGATAGGTTCATCACCAAGTTTAGACTTGGAAAAGATAATGAAATGCTAGATGAAATGTAAAACCCTAATTGAATGCAAAATAACACTAAATGACCTAGAAAAATAATGAAATAGTACAAAAAAATACAAAATAGAATGTGTGCACCTGGAAATCTAGAGAAGGCTAGATGGAGGTTTGGAACATTGTAAAATATTCTTTTACTATTGATTAGGACTCATTTTCCAAGCTGGGTGAATTAGTCTAGTTTCTAGAAAACTGTGCAGGAACAACTTTCAGACAAAAGGGTATTTGAATCTACAAGATTTTGAAAAATGACTAGAACTGGGACTCATTCATCATAAGTGGTGAATTAGTCCAGTTGGGATTTTTTGGAACTTCAAAAGCTTATCCTACTCTTCTCTATTTGCTCTTTCCTTCTTGATTGGTTTCCAGATCTGAATCTTTGATTTGCAACCTATAGGTTTTCTCCAAGGTTCACCAAGGCTTGATGACAAATTTGAAAACTTTGGATGATTTGCAACTTTTATCCAATCTTTCTCCTTAGGAAGTATGCAACCTAAACTTGCAAATCACACATAAAGGAGAGGGAAAAATGTTGTTGGGTTAGTGGATAGGGGTTTTCCTTGTCAAACCCTGTTTTGGAAATCAATCCTTGAAGTGAAATCAAATAGAGGTGGAGAATGATGAATGAACAAATGACAATGTTGCAACTCACCAAATCCTAGCAATAAAGTGTTGCAAATATGCTTGAGATGGCTACAATGGATGTGACTCTTGATTCTTTCTTGAATGAAGTTGATCTTGAATGAAACAATTGCTTGAATCATAAACCCTACATCACAATTGTTAGCACAATTAAAAACACGATGGATGTATTCTTTAACATGATGATTGATGCTTGAATGCTACTCTAAAATGCTTGATAATTTTCCCTTGAATGATCTTGAGAATGATTGAATACTCTTGTGAACACAACTTTCTATTAAGAATGCTATCACAAAAGTCTTGGATGAAAATGAATGAAAGAACCTTGTATTTATACTCAATTATGCAAGAATTCCCGAAATTACAACACTACAAGCTAACATCAAATCTAGGAGAATAAAATCCCACCAGAAATTTGAATTAATTTTGATTTTGGGCCACACGGGACTCATTTTCCCAAGACGGAAAATGAGTCCCATCAAGCATAATGTATGGGACCAAAAACCAAAAGTGCTTAGAAATATGTGAAGACAGGTTTGGGACCCAAAAATCTAGGTGGGACCCATTTTTCCAAGTTGGTGAATGAGTCCTTGATCACTAAATCTGGGTTGCACAAGCCAAAAACACCTGAATTATGATTGGATAATGATTGGTGTTGGGATTATCCTTAAAAAGATGCAATAAATGAGGCTTGTGAATGTAAAATAGGGCCAATTAAAGCATAAGAAAGACCAATTATTAATGGAAACCCTAGAAAAGTGTGAAAGTATGTTACAACACTTTACAACACTTGAAATAAGACAAGATTAAGATTAAAGAGAGGTTTATTAGGTTCAATTAATTAATAAAACCTTAGAAAAGTGTGAAAGTGTGTTACAACACTTCAGAAAGGTACCATTAAATTCATTAGTTCATAAGGGATGAAGACCTAATGTGAATGTTTCATCCATATTACAACACTAAATCAAGGCAGTATTCAATCTAACTCACAAGGAGGACCCAAACAAGTCAAGAAAAGTAGAATGAATACTTTTTTCGTGACTCCATTTATCCTCCACTTTAGTGAGAGGATGAACCTACTTCAAACTCACAGTAAAGTAGAAAAAAATGCATCAAGAGGGGTCAAAGTGTACCAATGCTAGTAAGATGAGACGAAAATGATTAAGAGGGGTGATCAAGCCCCCAAGATCAAGATCTCATGGAAAACCAACATAGGAACAAAAGAACACACATGAGAATGATACAAAGAGAAACAATAAGACACAAGCATGCATTATCAAATAAGAAAGAGAGAAAAGGTTAAAAAAAAAGAATCACATCAAGCTTCGATCCTGTCCATCGTAATGTGGATAAGATCTAGGTTGTTTATCTGAAAAATGCATACTCACTTTGTGGCAACGAAACTTCTAGTTATCCACTAGGTGAGAAGTCTAAAAAGGTGAGAAACATACACTCATGGATGGAATGTAATCACACACACACACATGAGTGGCTATGGGGAAAGTCATGCCTCAGTCGGGCTTCCCACTCAAACCATACCAAATTTATACCCTTGATAACTTTAATAAAGCGCCACAAAAAAAAAAAAATTGAGCTTCATGAGACAAGCAAAACTTCATATGGATGGAGCTCATGAAAAAACAAGATAGCTCTACAACATGCAAGTTGTGTTATGAAAGGTGGCCATATTACAACAAGTGAAAAATAGGGAACGTTCAAAGGAGTCTTTCTTAGTTCATGCAAGGTCTTTGACTTAGGGAAAATTGTTCCTAATGTCTCTAAGAGAGGATAAATTAAAGAATAAAAAAATCACAACTTAAGGGATGCAGTGTGTCGCATCAAGCCACTAAGAGGAATGTAATATTCTAAGAGAGATAATGCTCTTGAAGGACAACACACCCAATGTCATCCAAAAAGCGAGAAACAAATCATATGAAATAAGAAAACTACACCATGAACCATGAAAAAGAAAAATGCAAAAGAATAATGCCAATGTATGCCCCCACTTTAAAGAAATTGCTAAACACCATGTTGTGAGCAATTAATTTAAAGTAGCAAATGATAATTGCAAACAAATAAGAAGACATGAGATCCAACTTGGAAAGCCCTATTCCAAGTCATATGTTTCCAAGTAAAGCTGCGTCATGTAAGAGAAAAGGAAAAGAGAGGGGTTGCCCCCAAAATGAAAAAACCAAACACATAAGGAATCTATGGATTTGGGGTCAATATGTTCTTGTTGTAATGTTTTTAGAGAGCTTAGAGTTGTCATCATCCCCCAAATACACATAGAAATGGAAGAATAACAAAAGAGAGTGAAAATAAAGAATTTTTTTGGGTCAACATGGAAGATACATGAATGTCTTGATGCCATGTCCCCAAAAGGAAAACACGAGACAAATGAAAAAGAAAAAGGAAAGATTTTGGTCAGCATGGAAGGAAGAGAATGTCTCAACGCCTTATCATCCCCAAAAAGCCAAACAATTGAAAAAGAAAAAGGAAAATCTTTTGGTCAACATGGAAGAGACATGATTGCTCAATGCACTAAATCATCCCCAAAAGGAAAACACAAGAAAAATGAAAAAGAAAAAAGGAAAATATTTTGGGTCAACATGGAAGAGACATGAATGTCTTGACACCTTGCGTCATCCCCAAAAGGAAAACACAAGACAAATGAAAAATAAGCGCAAAGTAAAAGATTTACGACATAGAGAATAATGGAGGTACAAATAGAGGAATGTCACAAAGAGAGAGAATATCAAATATAACATCATGGGAGATCAAATTACGCACATGAAATCACACAAAATAAAATGAAAAAGAGAAATAATTCAAAAGACTAGTAAGGTACATGCAAGTCAACCTATTAGCAAGTTGTCTGCATCCCAATCATGTTCCTTGTATACCGAAGGCAAACAACTAACCAAAGGTACAATAGCAAGTGCCGGACTAGGATCATTGCCAAGTTCAACACTCTTTCTAGGAGATTTGTTATCTAAGCTCATGGAAGAGGGAAACAATGTATTCAATTCATTATGCACCTCTCTGTCAATTTTAGCAACCTCGTCATCATCATCCAAGTTAATCACAATAGGAGGTCAAAGGATAATTTGCATGGAAGAATTCAACTCATTTTTGGGTTGTTATATTGGAGCGTTTTGTTTTGAGGTGAGGGTAGAGTCATCATGCATTGCTTCAATTAGCTTTGGATCTTTATTTTCTTTGTTTAATTCTTCATGTAACTTGCAAGCAAGGGCACAATGTCTATGCCTATTCTCTCTAGCACCTCTATTTCTTTTAGTTTTTCTTACAAGTTGTGTTTGTGTAGGAGTAGGTTGATCAAATATAGGTTTCTTTTCTTATTTAAGGGGAGGAAGGGAAGGAACCACAAGAGGTTGTTCAACCACTTTCTCTTTGACTTTGTATACTTGTTTTATTCTAGGAGGTGTGATGGGGTTGTTTTCATTGTCTCTTGGTATTTTTTAGGAGGTAGGTGAAGGTTTTGTCTTAGGTTGGTCTTGGTTGTTTGGAATTTACTTAGGTTCAAGCATGGTTTCATCAAGGATGGTAGGCTGAGTGGTGGGTGGAGTCATGTTTCAGAGGGATAATTATGCAGTTTTCTTTGCCTTGAATTTTTGATAGGATAGGAAAAAGAAGTCTTCTCATGGTTTTATAGGTTCCATAGGCTTGGGCCAAAAGAAATTTAATGAAAAATTTCCATTAGAGGATAAAGGGTTAAAGCCACTATGATGGATGGTGAAAAATTCATTGTCAAAGGGAAACTTTAGGCATTTATGCACAACCGAAGGGACAAATTTCATGGAGCAAAGCCATGGATGGACTAGCTTCACACAAAATTGATCCGAATCCAAGATGATGGAGAATGAGACATCTAATATTTTTAGTCCTATTTGTAAAGGAAGAGTGATTGATACCATCGTAGGGAAAGCAAAACTAGTGTGTATCTTGATCCATGCTTTTGGTTTATCATATATATCTTGATAGAGCTCATGAAAAAGTAGAAATTCCTCAGTGATCACATTCTCTCCATAGGAAGGATCTATTAGTATCCCATTAGTGGGCTTGTCATAGATATGGATGACTATGTAGAGAGGACCATCAGGAACATGTTTAAGTATATCCTTAGAGGAGAAAGCAATGTCAAGGGGATTCTTAGTTCGGTCCTTACAAGTAATGAAGTATATTACTCCTACCATTTCATCCATAGGATCATTATCAATAGCATCATGTTGAATAGAATTGTTATCATCATCTGTGTCAACATTCATCACATAATTCTTTTTAGTTTCACTAGCTTTGAAAAATGAAATAATATGTTTTGGCATGGGGTTGGTCAAAATTTTCAAGTTTTGGTTAGGAGGGGCAACAAACTTATTTCCTTGATCACTAACACCTCCAACAAAAAGATGACCAGAATCAATGAGGTCTTGTATAAGATGTTTAAGACGCTTAAAATGTTTTGTGTCATGTCCATTTTGTTGGTGGTAATGAAAATAAGCATTTGTTATAAAACTTAGGGGTAAAGGATTATTAGGATCCAGTGTTTTGATGGGAGGAAAGGTAATCATTTGTTTTCTAAAAGTTGGGACATTGTGTTATGAAGGGTATTAGGTAAGCGGGTGAATTTTTGTTTCGGGTCCCCAAAGCTAAAGGGTATTGTGGCTTTAATGGTAGCTACTTGGTTATTGGCATTGTGAGTTGTTTTGTTGAGGTGGATTGAATTGAAGGAACCATTTATTATGTTCTCAAAAAGATTGGGGATTAATTTGGTTTACAAGCTTAGATTTCTTAGTTCAATTAGAAGTGGAATTTGTATTGCGAATGCTAACTAAATTTTGATAATCACGAAGGGAAGTACACAAGTGCATGAAGGATGGGAATTTCATCATGGTGAGCTTGTCTTGAATCTTGCTTTGAAAATTTTCTATGAACATATTTTGAAGGCGGGGGTCAGGGACCTTGACATCGATTTGGGAATAAAGTGATAGATAGCATGAGATAAAGTCAATTATCTTTTCTTCTTCTTTTTTATTGCATCTCATCAAATCATCCAAGGTCATCTTAGGAGTCATGTGCACTTGGAAATGGTTTAAAAATGTATCAAAAAGTTCATTGAATGAACTAATTAAGTTGTTCAGTAAAGAAAAGAATCATTCCAAGGCAGCATCTTTCAAGGACCTAGGAAAAATATTTGCCAAAAATTTTATCATCAAGGACAAAGTCACTACATAAGGTAGTATAGGCATTAATATGGTTAGAATGATATCCCTTCCCTCCATATTTCTCAAATCTGGGAACCTCTACACCTTGTGGCATCGGTGTTCACAATATATCCAAGGAAAATGGACTAATTTTGACAAAATATGTAGGTGGACCATTTTGATGGTCATTACTTGTGCTATGAGACGAAAGTGACAAAGGTAAAGGGGTGTATGTATTCGTAGGACAAGTGAATGGAATTATTATAGGTGGTAAAGTGGTAGGAGATATGACGTGTGATGCCACATAGGAACTAGGGATGCTAGCGGGAATACCCAAGGAAGGAATCACATTACTAACTTGTTGCATTATTTTTGTGACTTGAGGGTTGGTATAGATAGGTATTGAGGAAATTTTTATGGGAGGAGGAATTTGAGTTCCTCCTTGGCTTGTGACATTGCTTGTTGGTAAGGGATAACTAGTGATTGGGCGGAGGTGTTTTCCACATATTTGAACTATGTTTTTCACAAGGTCAAGTCCATATTCACTTTCAAGCATGCGGTGAATGTTATCTATAGTAGGGATGACAGTAGTTGAAATGTTTTCATTTTGTACTTGATGTTGTAGGTTTGCTAGGTCCTCATGAATGCGAATTATGTTTTATTGTGGGACACTATCATTCATTGTTTCAACTTGCATACTACTTGAAGGCAAAGAGTTGTTAAGGGTATTGTCCATACCTAGTGTACTAGTGTCAATACTAGGAGTGAAAGAGCTAGACAACCCAAGATCCACGATGATTGTGCTATTGTAGGATGAAATGAGTCTCAAACTTCATCTCACTATAGTATTATCAATAGGACACCAAATTCTCATGCAAGGTCTACTAAATGCAAGGTGAATGATAATACAATATAAGCTAAGAACAATGAAATTCTTATAATAGAAATTATGGAAATTATTCAAAACAAAAAGGTAGTAACAACAAACAAAAACTTAGAAACTAAAATTTAAATGCCAGAAAATGTAGTGTAGAATATGCAAAGGGACTGATTTTCCCAAGGTGGCGAATGAGTCCGAGTAATGATTTTTTCCAAAATTTTTAGAAATTTTTAATTGAATTTTATGCTTTTTATGTTTTATAATCTATATTTGAAATGAAAATGTAGATTTTGAATTATTTTCAATAAAATTAAATGCAAAAATGCAAGCTATATGAGCTTTCACTAATGAAAATTTTGAAACCCTAGAATGCAAATTAACCTATGCAAATCCTAATGCAATGTTAATGCAAGCAAAATCTAGGTTGAAAATGCACTCCAAATCAGAATTATGATGTTCTAAATGTGGGTTCACCAAAAAGGAACCATGGGAAAAATGGGGATGATGATGAATGGATTAAGATGATTAAATGCTATCACACCCACTTTCAAAGATTCCACTCAAGGATAACCCTAGAAATCTCAATACAAAGGAGAAAGATATCTTGTAATAGGTTTGTCCTAGGGGTTGATTGTAAACTAATGAGGGGTTCATCACCAAGTTTAGACTTGGAAAAGATAATGAAATGCTAGATGAAATGCAAAATCCTAATTGAATGAAAACTAACACTAAATGACCTAGAAAAATGAATGAAACAATACAAAAAACTACAAAATAGAATGTGTGAACCTAAAAATATAGAGAAGGATGGATGAAGGTCTGGAAAAATGGGAAATATGATTTTATTGTTGATTGGGACTCATTCACCAAGTTGGGAGAATCAGTCCAATTTTTGGAAAATTGTGCAAGAACAAGTTTTGGACAAAAGGGTATTTGAATCTACAAAATCCTGAAAACTGACTGGAATTGAGACTCATTCACCAGAAGTGGTGAATCTGTCTACTTGGGGTTTTCTAGAACTTCAAAAGCTGATCCTACTCTTCTCTTTCTGCGTTGTCCTTCCTGATTGGTTTCTAAATGCGAATCTTCAATTTGCAACTTGTAGGTCTTCTCCAAGGTTCTCCAAGGCTTGATGACAAGTTTGGCAACTTTGGATGATTTGCAAATTTTCTCCAATATTTCTCCTTAGGAAGTATGCAACCTAAACCTATAAATCACATATAAAGGAGAGGGGAAAATGTTGTTGGGTTAGTGGATAGGGGTTTTCCTTGGTCAAAACCTGTTTTGGAAATCAATCCTTAAAATGAAATCAAATAGAGATGGAGAATGATGAATGAATAAATGACAATGTTGCAACACACCTAACCCTAGCAATAAAGTGTTACAAATATGCATGAGATGGCTTCAATGGATGTGGATCTTGATTCTTTCTTGAATGATGTTGATCTTGAATGAAACACTTCCTTGAATCATAAACCCTACATCATAATTGTTAGCACAATAACAAACACGATGGATGGAGTCTTTGACATGATGGTTGATGATTGAATGCTACTCTAAAAGGCTTGATAATCTACCCTTGAATTCTCTTGAGAATGATTGAATTCTCTTGTGAACACAAATTTCTATTAAGAATTCTCTCACAAAAGTATTGGATGAAAATGAATGAAATAACCTTGTATTTATACTAAATTGTGCAAAAATTCCCAAAATTACGACACTACAAGCTAACATCAAATCTAGGAGAGTAAAATTATGCCAAAAATTTAAATTAATTTTGATTATGGGCAACATGCGACTCATTTTCCCAAGATGGTGAATGAGTCCCATCAGGCATAATGTATGGGACCAAAAACCAAAAGTACTTAGAAATATGTGAAGATAGGTTTGGGACCCAAAAATCTAGGTGGGACCCATTCACCAAAGGTGGTGAATGAGTCCCAAATCACTAAATATGGGTCACATAAGCCAAAAACACTTGAATTATGATTGGCTAATGATTGGCATCAAGATTATTCTCAAAAAGATGTAATAAATGAGGCTTGTGGATGTAAAATAGGGCCAATTAAAGCATAAGAAATCCCAATTATTAATGAAAACCCTAGAAAGGTGTGAAAGTGTGTTACAACACTTTACAACACTTGAAATAAGAAAATATTAAGATTAAAGAAAGGTTTATTGGGTTCAGTTAGTTAATAAAACGTTAGAAAATTGTGAAAGTGTGTTACAACACTTCACAATAGTTCAACAAGGTACCATTAAATTCATTAGTTCACAAGGGCCCAAGACATAATGTGAATGTGTCAACCACATTACAACTCTAAATCAAGGCAACATTAAGCCTAACTCACAAGGAGGGCCCAAAAAAGTCAAGAAAACTAGAAGGGATACTTTTTCTGTGACTCCAAATAGTAACCATGTCACCCATGCCACTTTACATGTAGGATGAAAAATAAAAATACCACTCCCACAAATGACAACATCAAGTGCACATATAATTAAATTACATAAGTAAATTATCAACCTAATAACAAAATTAATAGTTAAATAATTAATCCTAGGAAATTATCAAAGGTTGAGACACCTTATTCCTAGCATTCTCCCACTTGTCAAACACTTTTGAAGAGCCAATTGAAACAAAAATATTTCAATTGCCAAGAGTTTTGAGGCCCATATAATCCAAACACCATCTAAAATTATTTGTGCTAAGGAGATTTTCCACTACATCTACAATATTTTCAAAAATATCAACCTTCTCCAATCTCACCTTTCCATCTTCCACCATGTCACGAAAAAAATGAAATTGAACATCAATGTGCTTTGTTCTAGCCTGAAGAATAGGATTCTTTGCTAAGAAAATGACACTTTGAATATCATAGCAAACAGTAATCAAACCTAACATTAGAACATAATTTTGTAAGCCAAATGGATTCCTTGCAAGAATGAGTAGGTGCCCTATATTTTTAGTTTTTCATGGACAAAGTAACTACAACTTGTTGCTTACTCATCCAACTAATAGTACCAAAAAAATATCACAAACACACATCCATTAGTGGATATTCAATTGTCAATATTACATGCCCAATCTAAATCTGCATATCCATGAATACAAATTGAATGTCAAGGTCAAGTAGGATAGCCATGAAAAAATAGAGAATACATAGATGTAACTCACAAGTATTAGATCAATCATACCCATGGCCTCTTTTATAGTCCTAGGCTCATTAGTATAAGAAATCAAATTAAAAATATAACTGAAATCCAACAATGAACAACCAAACCTTTCAAGTGAATATCCTAACCTATCAAGTTATCTCCTAACTATCTTAGACCTCCTCAATGGCCGAGGTTGAGGTTCCTAGATTCTTGTTCAAAAATTTCATAGTTAGGAGATAACTTGATAGGTTAGGATATTCACTTGAAAGGTTTGGTTGTTCATTGTTCCTCAATGGCTGAGGTTGAGGTTCCTAGATTCTTGTTCAAAAATTTCATAGTTGTTAGAGATCTCCTAATCATCAAGTCCAATAGGAGTACGTAGTTCGTCTTTCATCATAGTAGGTGGAACTTGAACTACCTTCTTTTGTTTCTCTTCTTTCTCTAGTTGTAGTTCAACAAATGAATGTTTCATCTCTTTAAATATTATAGTCCTACTATAAAGAACCTTCTCGATCAATGGATCACAAAGCTTGTACCCCTTCACACTGATACCATATTTGATGAAGATACTATTGATTTTTGTTTTTGCACCTTCTCAACACATGCAATGCATAGGTGCATTACCTCTCTTGAAAGGAAATCCCCAACAACAAGTTGCTGAAAAATTACCCCAAGGTCTCTAGGGTGTCAGGTCATGACATGCTTGGAATATCTCAGTTGGTTCAATGTGATTTTGCTGGTAATCATAGGGCAGCCTTATGTAAGTCAAGTTGGATGGGAATTGGTTCTTCAAATAGAGTTTATAAGATTTTTTGAAGTGTTGCTCTATTGCTGCAAGTTTAGGACAACAATCTCAAACTCCACTTTGATCTTTATATTTGGCTTTACAATGTGCAATGAACTTTATCTAAAGCAACCGTTTAAAAGAAAAGTAAAAAGGGCAGGGAAAGATGGAAGTTCCTATACCTAAAGCTACCAATGAACAGTGATAATGGAGGATCCTACAATGGACAACCTTCCCAAAACAAAGCTCCACTTAACCAAATCAACTTACAGTCTCATGAAACCAGTGCAATCTTCTAAGGTTTGCCTATTTTCAACCTTTAATTCACCATAAAGCATGAACAAGAGATATAATTTAAGTGCAACATTCATATAATGTTCACACTAACTTTACATTATAGTTTATCATCAATAAACAACAAAAAACATGAACAAGGAAGGGCATGAACACAATAGAATTCTTCACCACCAATGAACAACATTAACTAATCTATCAAAGAAAGTTAAAAAACATAGAAAAAAGTAAATCTAGCCAAATTCACTAACTTATGAGAAGAAGAATCATGCAACATGAATTTGGAACTCAAGAATTCACCAAATCAATTATTTTTTATTAAACTTCTAGCAGCATGCCTTTACAACAACTCAACACTCTCTCTTGAAAATGAGAGGAGACCCCCTATTTATAGTGTCCAAAAAGAAAAATGAATGGCCAAAATTTAATCTCATTGTGTGGCCAAGATTCAATAAAAATTAGGATTTCACCAACCCCCAAATATTTTACAATTTAAAATTACATTTTGTCTTCTAGCCTATCTCATCCTTTTGTGGGCAACACTTTAGCTCTTTTGTCCTTAAGCTGATTGCTTTGATGCAACTACTTTGTGAGGAATTTGTCATCAATAATTAGATTTCCCTCTTGCTTCCTCGCAGTAGCATATTCCATGAACCTACCGATCAATGACTGGAGCTTGTTCCATTCCATTATATCTGGCTGAAGCACTTGGAAGTTCAATTTCCTAGATTTTCTAGTAATATCATCCCAATCCTTGTCACATTTTTGTGCATTTTTTATCACCTACTTGGATTGAGTGAAGGCTCGTTTGGAAAAATCCATAAAATCTAATGTAAATTGTGCATCTATGGTCCCATTCTCCATCTTCTTATGAAAGTATGGCTTTATCTTCTCTGGGTCTAGCTCAACGACGAGCATATCAAAATCTGTCATTAGTCTCAAATATTCTTCACAAGTCGTTCTAATCTCTTTGACCCAATCAATTTCAAGCTCCACTTCATGGAGCACTCATTCCAATATTTCCTTCCTATGGTCTAAGCCCAACTTCCATGTCTCCATGAGCCAGTGGTCATCTTTTACCAAAGCAAACTCCTTCTTCTAGGATTTCTTAGGTATCTTGAGGATAGCCTCAAGTTTGAGATACATTATCCTGCATAACTCTGGGAAGTTAGTGCATAATTTATTTATTCCCTTGAGTAGCTTTTGCACCTCCAAGAACTTTTTTTTGTCCTGACAGCGCAGACGATGCCCATATTTCCATTGTTGAGGACTTGTTCGAACCAATCTTTTGTGGCCTTTGTCCAATTTTTCCTTCTTTCCATCTTGCTAATATGTTCTTTACATAGTAGTTGGGGTGGTATTGACGATGTGGTGGGAAGCTCCTCAACCGATGGCCATTGTTGAATTTAAGTTGTCAAACCTGCCACCTATGCTTTTAATTCCTCCTTAGAGGTCTTGTCCTTATGCCTTTGATGCACAATAGTGGCAACAAATCCCTAGAGATGGTCGATTTTTTGTTCTCTTGTTACTGTCCCAAAATCAATGGTATAAATATTATAGTTGACACGTCCATTGTTAGTTGGGATCTGACCTTTGGTTTCTTCTCTTTCCTTGTACTTATTACCGAAGTAGCTACCTGCACAGTCTTGGATACTGACACGTCCATTGTTAGTTGGGATCTGACCTTTGGTTTCTCCTCTTTCCTTGTACTTATTTGTGCTCAATCCAAGATGGATTTGAGTCTTTCCCTTGGATTTCTTGGGGTTGGGGTTTTATTTTCTAACTGCTTCTCAAGCCACTTAGGCATCTGAGATTCCCCTTTTGGTGATTCATGATCACCCTCTTCCTTCTAGGCATGTATTTCCATTGCTTTGCTACCTAGAGTCTATTGCTCTGTCTTTTCTTCTTCTTCCTCATCTAAATCTCTAATAAACACTATTTATCTTCCTGGGGATTCAGTGGTAGTATGATCTTTGGGGCTATTCTCTCCCTCAAAGGTTTTCTCTTCTTGTTGTTGTTCAAGCTCATGTTCTTCATGATGATTTGCTTCTAGGCTCTTTCTCATCTCAACCTCTTCTTCTTGATTGTCTTATTCTTTCTCTTCTCTTTCTTTTTCTTATTTCTCTCTTGAAGGAGGCATTTATTCACCATTTTTAGGGATTTTATCTTGTTCCCCAATTGGAGGTTCAGTGTCCTCCATTTTCTCATGTGTATCCTTCTCTTCATTAGAGGGTTTCCCTTCAACTTCTTCTTTGACGTTCTTGAGTTGTTGGGCCAACTCTTCCTCGAGCTCGGGGTCAAATTTTTCCAAAATATACTTTGTACCTAGCTCCTCAATGTCTTCTTCAAATTATTGTGTTTCCTTCTCCTCTTCCTCACGTGCCACTTTATCAATCATCAGATGCTGATATTCAGGGTGCTCAAGGTAGTCGCCTGCTTCTTCTTCCATCTCTTTGGTTGCTTCCCTATCTTTTCTTTCTAATTCTTCAGATATATGCATTTTTTTCTCCATCGTAGGTGGTTCAGTTGGAGGAGGAGGGATAGGGAGGTTAGCAACAACCTGTGCCAGGGTAGCTTGTACCGCTGGGTTCATTAGTACTCTAGATAGCTCTAGCGGTATGTTTTGCATGTGTCAAGCAAAAGCTTTTGGGTGTGAGAGAGAGGGCATTGGCATTGTTACAGTAGCTAGCATGTAATGTCCCCTTGTTTGATGAAACCAAAAAGTATAAAGCACAAGTTAGGACATATAATTTATTTTATCAACACACCTTTTATTAGTGCAAAATTCCCTTGAAAGCCTAGTTGCCATATGCATTATAGTTAAGCACTTAATTCATGTTAAGAGAATTTCAGATTGCACAACTTAAGAATAAGTCAATCAAAAGGAATTATCATCTAAACCATAAATTTAACATGATCAATTATGACTTCTTCTCCTTATTGGAATAGAATCTTGCCTTGTCTCCTCTTTCCTAGCCTCATGGGATGGCGATTTACTGTGTTAAGGAGCATGTGAACGCATCTCAAAGTGGATTCCCTCAAGGTGTTCCACCTATCTTGGGACCCTCCATCAATGAGCGATTTACCAGCTCTTCCCCTCCACAAACACAAAATCCTTATTGAGTGCTAGCAAGGAGAAGTTGGATCCCAAATTCTATTCTTCAAGGTAGAGTCATTAAAGCTCAAAGTGACAAGCAATATTAAATAATACCCAATATTTTGCATATTTTCTTAATTGGTAAAAGAAGACTTAACAATTTATATGTTTATTGATTGTAATAATTGACATATCCCAACTTTTATAATTCATTAGGTAGATTTAGAGGTTTATTCTTATATAGTAATTTTTGCATTCTTTCTGAACTTCATGATGTTGATTTCATATTGTATTGTAATTTATCTATTTAATGACTACGTTGTGCCCATTAATGACTCTTATATTCTTACATCCTATTATCTTAGTCTGAACCCAAGATAGAAGTGTTTAGGAGCATTTTTTATTTCAGATCTCTAATATAAATGTAAATACATTATGTGCAAGCTTATTGAGTTTATTCATGCCATTATTCAGATCTATTTATTTAAAGCATATAAGGCATAATAAAGAGAATGTCTATTTCATTAATTATGATGTTGCTGCTATAATAGAGTCATCAACTCATGATTCTTAAGGAACAATAGGGGTAGAGTTTACTTACCTTGATGCTGCCACCAAATCGTTGCCTATTCCTAGACGACTTATTTAATCTGATCTTCTTCCCTTTCCCGAATTTCTTCTCTCCTTAAACACGATTTATTGATTTTTTTTCTTGTTCCATTTCCTCTTTATACCTAATCACATGAATTAGAGTGACACGTCCCCTTCAAAAAGAAGTGTCTTTTAGCTAATTGTTTATTTATTTATTTTTTTGTTAACTCCAAATCACATCATTTCATATCTTTATTTCAAATTGCTTTTCCTTGTGAAAGTCGGCTATGTTATTTAAACATAATATTATGATTCCTCTTAATTAAAATGCATTTTAATAGCTTTATGCATGAATGGTATTGGAAAATGATATTGTTAGAAACCAAGATCAGACATGCAAACCAAAAAACCTTCCATAGAAGAGAAAATCAGAAAAAGAAAAGTTATTGCAAAAAGATGTGCAAAATAATATTATTCAGGAATTCATAATTACATGAGATGATTTCCTTTATAAAAGAAAGTATGCATAACCCTAATGTTATCTTGAGCAACAAGATAAGGATGAGAATAATTAACGTAAGAATTAAAATATACCTAAGTAAAGTTATGCAAGTGTAATTAAATATTAATTACACTAACACCCCCCCATAAGTGCAACTTAGGGAGACTAAAAAAAACATGCACCTAAAACTAAGATGAATGCAATAAAGAATGAATGAATGGATCCCAAAAATAAGGCCTGATCAGGTACCCATGTACAAATGCAATAATGAGGTAGAGAAGGAAAATCCAGTGAGACAAAACCCCCCTACAATGAGATGACTGATGCAAAGAAGCACTGGAAGAACACTGTGGAGTAACACTGGAACCATAATTTGACAAGCAAGGAAAGAAACTTCCATCTACAAGAAACCAAATCATAATCATAATAATGTGACAACAGACCCAATGCCACAAAACACTGGAAAACTCACAAACTGGAATAGCCCTGGAATCTGTGAAGCAACAATAGATGAAATGATGACAAAATCTAGAAACCATGTATCTCGATGTCGATGCCAAATTGTGAATAAAACTCTTCCATGGGAATAATTACCATAAATGCTCTAGAACATTAACCATAAAAATATGGCCCTCAAACTGAGAAGGATCTGAACCAATGCAGATCAATAACCATAAACTCTCAAACTAAACTATGAACTGATGTGAATCTGATATGTATCAAGCAAGAGAAAGATGTGGCCAAAAGAAAATAAGAAACCATATATAACCCATGTGATTTTCCATCAAATCAAGATGGAGATCAAAGTGCATGCACACTCTAATCTGATTATTATGCAAGAAACCCCCTAATGGAACTTTATCTCAGCTCATTTATTACAATAACCCAATGATTGTAAAAGGAGAGAATTCAAAAATTCATAAATAGAAAATAAAAAATATACCATAGATCTGTGTAGAGGACTGAACTAGCTTTCCAACGCCGCAAGATTCGCAAAAAATGAATAAGTGAGTCAAAAGATATGCCCTCCGAAGTGAAATATGAACATCTAACTTCAACAGGTAAAAAATCCCATAAAATAGAAAAATATCTAAAAAAACCTGCACCATCAGAAAATTGGGCTTGCTAGCTTTCCGGTGATATCTTGTTTCAAAAATTTTGCCTCCAGGATCAAAAGTTATGTTAAAATGAAAAAAGGGCTATTTGGGGGCAAATAAGGGTATTCAAAGGCTAAATGGGGGAAATTTTTTGGCTCCTTTGCTCTGGCCCTTGGTCCACCATATGACCAAGGGGTGAAAAAAAATAAAAATAAAATCCCACCGCAAGGCAGGTGGCGGCTGAGCGGAACTAAGGTGGTAGTAGTAGAGGCACTGCCGCTTGCAAGCAGAGCCCTTAGCGCATGAGCCCGCAGACGCAATGTGACCAGGGTGTGGGCATTTAAAGTAGCTACTTGCAGGAGTAAAGAAGGCCAACGATGGAACAACCACTAGTTGGTGGAGAGCTCAGTGGATTGGCCGGTGGTGGGAAGCGATGGCTGGGAATGGGAGCCAACAGGATCGGTATGGCCCCGGTCACAAATTTCCTCCGCAGAAAAATCAAACCCCCTCAATTTTGTTTAAAAAGACCCCATAAATATATAGAAAGCCTGAATAAAATATGAATAAAGTCGATGAAATAATATATGCATGCAAAAAAAAAAAATGATTTTTTTTTAATTCTGCAAATTGTACCCTGTACTTGGTGGGCCATACGACCTGCTAGGTAAATTTTTTTTGCCTCACAAACAACTGACGCCAAAATAGGGCATATTATATGTTAATTTTTGTCTCTCAGATGCTCTGGATCTGATGGTGAGGTCCAATCTTCCTGAAAATGTACCAGAAGCTTCACAACTCCCAGATCTAACAAATCTCCAAACCCTCATAACTATGGCATAAAATGTCGGATTTAGGCGAAACAAAAGTCGATCTTGACTTTTTCGATAGCCCTGGACTCAAAAATGAGCTTAGATTTCCTCCAACGTGCACTAAAGTGACCATGCAAGAGCACCCAAATAGAGAGACAATCTCAAGGTATGAAACCCTCGAGGAATCCTAAACGACTTTGCACTGATTTTCTCAAAAATCTGAGAAGGCGCTGCAAATCAAGGCTCTGATACCATGTTAGAAACCAAGATCAGACATGCAAACTAGAAAAATCCTTCCACAAGAGAAAAACAATAAAAAATCAGAGCTTTGCATGAATATGTACAAATTGATATTATTCAGGAATTCATAATTACATTAGATGATTTTCTTTATAAAAGAAAGTATGCATAACCCTAATATTATCTTGAGCAAAAAGATAGCTCAACAATATAAGGATGAGAATAATTAACCTAGGAATTAAAATATACCTAATTAAAGTTATGCAAGTGTAATTAAATATTAATTACACTAACATATACTACCCTTAGTCAGATTTGGTTATGATGACGGACAGGTTTGGCCATTTGATGGGTCATGTCTTTTACTTTGACTTAACTATATATCTATTCTAATTTCCACTGCTTTTATTATTAGTTATTGCTATTTGTAAATAAGAAATGATGTTTATACCATTGTCACCCCTTTGCTTATCATTTCATCATTGCCTTAGTTTCCTTAATATTACTAGCAAGGTGATTTTACTCATTAGTTTAATATTACCAAAAGTAATGCAAATAAATAAAATGTGTGTCAGAGCCTATCCCCTCCCTGTGTGTGAGATTTATTTTTTTGTTTTCTTGTACTAGCAACCGTTGGACCCACTTTCCACTCAAGTTAATCATTATATAATCAAATGTTTTACAAACACCAATAAATTTGATTCCTTATCAAACACCAACCACCTTGCTCAAAAAAATCAGTCATTCATTAAGGGGAATAAATGGTTCGATACATAACTCTAGTAATTACTTAATTAATAAAGTTTTCAACATTTATATTCTTAATAACATAATGATCTTAACATTCTGATTCTTAATATCTATATTTTAGTATTCATAATTAATATTTATTTTGCTATCATTTAGATTAATATTTATATATTTTGATAATTATTATAATATATTCAATCATCCTTATGTATATGTTTTATTTATTTATTTGTCAATACTTTAGATCTTAGTGTCACATTTTCGGGGGTCATGACAATATAATTATAATAGTCTTCTAGCAATTATAATTATAACTGTATTAGATAGTTAATAAAACTGTCGCGATCTCAGGGACATGACACAACGGGAGGGATGATGATGGATACATGGAGAAGGAGGAGAGTAGTGAAGTGGTGGTAGATGAGGAATCTATAATCATTACTTGTGTTTCAGGGGAAGTGGAGGCAAGGTGGATTGAAATGTCCACTACAGGTGGAGAAGAGGCAACCATTGCCTAAGAAGCAGGTGGAGGAGAAACAGTAGTGGCAATGACAGTAGTGGTGATTGCGAGAGTGGAGGCAATAGGTGGGGACTTTGGCTGTTTGACCTCTTCTTCTTCTCCTTCACGAAGCGGGTCCTCCTGTATAGTGGGCATTTCTGTGAAACTGCCCAACTTCCTTGGTTTCTTGGAAGGTTCACTTTCTAATGCTTTCCTTGAGTACACCCTTGGCTTTGGTTGTCGTTTAGATGTTTCTTTCCACTTTCTGGACCATGTAGTGGGAGGAGATACAAATTTTTCTCCTCTCGGGGTAGAAGTGGTAGAGGCGCTATTAGTTTCACTCTTGGGTTCATCCTTGAGCTCACCATACGTTAGAGCAACCCCTTGTAGCTTTAATTGTGCAATTTTCCCATCAATCCATTATTTTGTCCTTGCCTCTATAGGTTTCATAAGGAGATCAAGGTCATTGACCTCTTCATCATTCCAGTCAATTAGGGGCAGCGATAAATTGGCAACTGCATCATATTGAGGATCAACCACTGTGTTTTCATCCTCCACTATTTGATATGGCATAGGAAAGAATTTGACCGTCTTGAAAAAGTACACGTCATGCACATGTAGTGCCTCATTCGCACTTCTTTATTGTCCCTACAATTGGCCTAGAAGTCTTCAACATTATGTAGATGGGAATACTCTATCCTGACCACCTTCTTTAGCTTGTCATATGGGTCCATTCACGACCTGGCAATGTAGAGCTCCAAGTTGTATTCAACTAACTCCTTATCAAAATAATCCACACACTAGGATATGGGGAGTGCATACATTCCTTGACCAAATGTGAGGGGATAAGGGATCCCTGCCCTATGTTTGTCACTTAACAGGGTATGTGAATGCTACAGTTGTTGGGAGAGTTCCAGTAATGCCGACTGGTCATTTGGGTACCAGGGCAACTTTTATGGTTTCTCTAAGAAACCCTCAACTTGAATGTATGTGAATTTGAGAAATTAAATGAACAAAAATTTGAAATGGTAGATGAAGGCATTGGAATTATGTGTGACTCTTCTTTCAAAGTCACCCCCAAGTAATCTAATAAAATGGCCAATGAAGGCATCATTGACCCTTCAATAGTTCTTTAAATTCAGGTATTGGAGTTGAGGATATTATCATATATCTTCAATTCCCTTCCTGGTGTCTAACTGGGAGCAACAAATAAGCCTCTATATTGCGCTCGGTCAACCAATAGATAGACCAAGTATGATGTCATGTAGAACCATGAGGTCTTCTTTACGGCCACAAACTGTTCATGCATGCAATGACTAATCATTCATGCCTAATAGAATCTGGTTTCCCCTAGGAGGATTTCTTCCAAGAAATATAGCATCCACTCCTAGAAGAAGGATGTAGTTGGAAGGCCCATAACTCTCCTCAATAAGGTTACCACGTCATGGTAATCCTCGTAGAAGTCACTTTGGAATAGCTCTTGGGGAACTTTGTTTGCACTGCCCCTCTTCTCCTTTAACCAGTATTGATTAATAAGTTTCATGCATTTGGGGGGGTATGCGTCCCATGTGGTTTTGGTATATTCCTTATATGTCTTCCATTTCATTGAAGGTAGGGATGTGAAATGTTTTCCCTATTGACTTGGCATATTGATTAGCTAGTACATTGCTATCCTTGTCTACAATTCTTCTAGTATCTTCCTGATATGCCTCTCGATAGGCCATCATGAGCTC
>VDFB02303417.1:0-23602 GCA_007258455.2 Sequoia sempervirens
AAGGTTGAAGTTAGGCTTCCACACTTAGGAGCTCAGGCTAACTTTACGCATCGGATGAAAATCATTCATCCGAAGAAAGTATGAGCTACACTTCACCAATGAGGCGATACGATCAATCTTTCATTCAATTAACAACTTTTCAAAGCAAATTCTATTTAATCTAACTTTAATTCTAATCTATGGCGGAAGATAATATGTAACCTCGCTTACTATTCAACAATAAGAAGTGATTCAAGGCAAATCATGCTCAAGAGCTTTTATCATTCAAAATAGTCTCAATGCGACAATATACATAACAAGTCTCCACACCTTACAAATGAGGGGGCGAGCTCAATTTATAGGCTCCCCAATTACAATTCAAGGGCCAAGATTGATTTCAAATCAACGGCCGAGATTACAAAATAAAACCCTAATTAGGGTTTGCTACCCTTCGACCAATGAGAAAATTGCATTCGAGGACACTTGTCCTTTTTTACCAAATATGAACCAATAGATAAAATAGAAAGTTGTTGCATGTTGATTTGGAACAATTTGATTGGTTGGAAGATGACGAGGCGCCACCTCAGCGTGCTGGATGTCTTCCTTGGTTGCTTCATTTTTCTTCACGTGCTTGCCTTAGAATATTTCCCCTGCCGATAACTCTGTCCGTTGTGCTTGTTCCTTCCTAACTTTGATCTTGGATTCCTTTCAAGTGTCTAGAATTTGGAGAAGAATGCCTTTGTGCTTTCGCCACAATGGAGGAAATTGGAATTTCCTCTGTGAAGTATTTCCTAGACTTAGCCAAATTTTGGCTATTCAGGTTCATTTTGTAACATCATCTGGATCATTCAACACCATGCTCGAACGAACTTTGCCTGTGGATTTGCCTTCAATTCTGAATTTGGCTTGTGCTATGTAGGACAAATTCCATCCCTGGACAAGAATTTTATTCACTTCCTCTTTATTTTCCTCTTCACCCTTCCTGTTTTCCGTCCAACACTTAGTGAATTCTTCTAGCCAATTTTCTCGTCCTCTCCTTGGGCGGACTTCATATGAGCTTGGACGTTTTCTCTCTTAGCCTAATTCGGACTTCAAGCCACTTTGGACAAACATCTCTGGGGATAAGTCGAACTTTATCATGCTTGTGCCATTTCTCAATTGAGCAAAGTCGGATTTGCTAGTGGTTTCACCATCTTTTCTTTAGGCTGGGGCGAACTTTCTCAACACTTTGACATTTCTTTTCTTGGTCTGGATCGGACTTTGCATCATGTTTGCCATTGTACTTGGCGGATCTAATGGATGTCTGGACATATCTTCTCCAAGCAAAGTCGGACTTTGTAAAGGTTTGGACATGCTGTGCTTAGGCAAAGTCAGACTTTCTCGTGCTTGTCCCATCCTTTTTCCCTCACTCCATTTGGCTTGAAGCAGACTTGCCTCCATTCCATGCCTTTGCTTCTTCTTTGAAGACTCGCCTCGCGTCGTCATCCACCTGCAAGAAATAAAATAAACAAATTCAGATTTTCTCTCTCCTGAATTTTTACCTCTCTCTCCTGAATTTTTACCACTCTTTCTCCTGAAGCCATGGTGAATTTAATTTTGCCCTTCGGATTTTATCTTTGGCCGGCACAAATTATTTCCCTCCAAAACATTGTCTGGCGAATTTGATTTTGTCCAAGGCATTGAAAATAAATTATTAAAATATTAAAATATTTTAATTTATTCCAACCCGTTCGTTTTGGACCCATGGCTATCTCGATTGTTCTTCCGTTTTTCTTGGCTGAGAGTGTATTTTCCGATTTTGTCCTTGATTTCGTCTAGCCAAACCAAAATTCAAGCCATTCCGTCGAAAATTTCATTGCCAGATCCTCATTTTTCTTTGCCAAGGCGAGATTTTAAGCTTATTCTCCTCTGCCAAAGTCAAATATTTCCTTGCTCGGTCGAATTTTTTCTAGGCAATATCGTTGTCTGAATGTCTTTGCCGGTCGAATTTTCCTGACGTCTGACATATTCTTCATCCTTTTGGTCAAGGACGATCCTTCCTTTCCTTTTACCTCGTGCATTTTTCTTTAGCCAAAGTTGACAATTTCTTCGCATTTTCCATACTTAGGCAAATTTTGCCTCTTTTTCCTTCATCGTGTTAGGCATATTCCGTTTCATTCCTTGCCATATCCTGACGTTCTTTAGCACATCCCCTTTTAAGCTTAGCATTTGTCATCTCAAAAATGTCTGGATGTCTAGCCAACGTCTTCATTTTCCATCCATTAGCCTCTATACTTAGGCGAATTTTAGAACTTTTCTTTGGATTTGGCCTTGACACTTAGCCAAAAATCTTACCATCTTATCATCTTGGGCGGACTTCCTTGGCATCTTGGACGAACGTCATGGATGTCTTTGCTATTTTACCAACTTCTTCCAAGTGCATGGTGGACTTTGTATGGTCTTTGGGATGAACATTTTTGAACGTCCCTCTTTTCTAGGGCGAATTTCTTTGGCATCTTAGCGTTTGATCTCATCACTTTATCCTTTTGGAAAGGATTTTCCACCCTTTTAAGCCTTCATACTTAACCAATTTCGAAATTTTCCCTTGGTAGGCATCAACACTTAGTAAAATTTCAATTTTTCTTACTTCATAAGTCTAGGCGGACTTTATTTGACTTTCAGCCAAGTCCCACCTTTTAAGGGCGGACTTCTCAAGCATTTTGGACGAGCTTCTAAGTGGAGGGCGGACTTTGAACCTTCTTTGGACATGCATTCTAGTGCTGGGCGGACTTTGGAACTTCCTAGCACAAGTGTGGCGGACTTTGGAGACCTTTTGGATATCCCTCTTGCATATGGCGGACTTCAAGACTCCTTAGGATGTGCCTTTTAGTGGATGGCGGACTTCTAAACTCTTCAGTACTTCCTTCCTTACACATGGCGGACTTCATCAACCTTTTGGACATGCCTTTTGGTGGATGGCAGACTTTCAAGGAGTCTAGGATTGTAGATGGCGGACTTTGAAGGTCTTTAGGACATCCTTCTTAGCATATGGCGGACTTCATGAGATGCATGGACATGCAGGGCGGACTTTGAGAAGTCTTAGGATCATCTCCTCAAGTGCATGGCGGACTTTAGGGGGTGTTAGGATGTCCATTTTGGAGATGGCGGACTTCATAGCATGCATGGATGAGGATGGCGGACTTAAGAAGGTCCAAGGATATGCTTCAAGATGCAAGGCGGACTTCATGAGGTGCAAGGATGCCAGGGGCGGACTTTGAAGGGGTCAAGGATGTGCCTCCAAGATGCAGGGATATGATTCCCAAGTGCTGGGCGGACTTCAAGACTTTGTTGGACATCCTCCTTAGCTGCTGGGCGAGTTCCATGACCTTCCAGACCTTCACATACCTTTCTTCATCCTTCTTTCATGGCGAATTTTCCAGACTTGCACAGATTTCTCACAAACTTCACCATTTTTGAGTTGATTTTTATGATTTCATCTTCGAATCTGATTGATCTTGACTGGTTTTTGACTGGTTTTTCCAGATTCTCGAACGTTTTCAGTCTGATTTTCATGCTTTTTACTTGTTTTTTCCAGATTTTTCGAAAAATTTTCAAAATTTTTAATTCGATTTTCCGAGAGTTCTATTGAGTTTTTCGAACTTCTGAGTGCGTTTTCAGAACTCGGGACCCTTCTAAAAATAGAAACTTTCCAAAAATAGAAACTTTCCAAAAATAGAAACTTTCTAAAAATAGAAAAAGCAACCCTAAAAAATAGGGAACCCTGTTTGGTCCAAAAACGCCAAAAATGAAAAATCGAAAAAGCAACCTTTCCTAAAAAATAGGAAGTCTCAGAATTGGCCGAATTCACAGTCGATCTTCGTCTCTTGGGCCTTCTGAGCGCTTCCATGACATCTACGCACTGATTCAAGCATGAATTCCCTGACTTGGCTCGGATAACTCTCGGCAAACCGACTGACTTGGAACCCTCAAAATGATGACCTTATTGTAAAAAGACAAGTGACATGCAACTGCAACACCGAGGCAAAGAAACGAAAACAGGGGGTCCCCATTTGCAATGGGGCGATGTGTGAAATGGTCACAACATCTAGCGCCAACCTGAATAAATGTTCCTGAATATTTCAAAGATAGAATTTACTTCAAACCCGGAATCTCAGATTAATTCTCACTAACTTATCCCTTGACTAAGAAGAGTACTCAAAAGGGGAAGAGAAATCCTAAACTGTATCAAGATATCTTATCCTTCAGTTATAAGTGTGTGCACATGGGTTTATTCCTGTCTCTTAAGACCAATACGACTCTTTGGTTCCGTGATGGCTTTCCAGTGTATTTTTGGTCTTAGCTCCAAAAGCATCCTTGGATAGAGCCTCGCTGCCAGCGAGCGTCCATAGCCCCGGCGAGGTTATCTGCTATAATCTCACGGAGATTGCTCTACTTCCGGCGATTTATTTCTTTTCTTGTGTTTTGATTTCTTTGGTACACCTGTAGAGATTTCCGCACACCCAAAAGCCAAGTGTTTTGATTTTTCATTCTTTTCTTTTGATTCATTTTGATATTCTTTTCTTTTCATATATTTCCACACTTTGGCCTGTAAGCAATGAAGCTCACCTGGGCTTGAGCATTATAGTGGCGCTGAAGCAAGACTTTTGATTACTTTCTAGCCAACAACTTCACCTAGGAGACCATACTGACTCAGAGAACTCTTTAAGTGTGTAAAATGTAATAACTGTAAGACTCGGTATCAAGACACAATAGATGACTTCCTTTCCAGTCAAGTACTACCTCAACCTTAAGATACTTTAGAGACAATTAATCTAGGCTTCACAGATTTTCAACAAATATTAATCGAAGAAATGGACTGAACATGATTTAGCACAGACGCTAGAGTTCTTAAGATACAACGCCTTTCACAAATGGGAGCCCCTTTATTGAAAGCAAAACAAAACGGGCAAGCAAACTAAACTAAGAAAGCAAAGCAACTAATCTAAAGCAAACAAAGCGGAAAGGAAACCTACTCTAAACGAAAACAAAAAAAAAAATTTAAGCAAACAACAGTCAAAAGACCTAAGTATATACAACTCCTAACATGATTTCTCAGGATGTGTAATAACAACAAAGTAACAGTCACAGTGCGAAGTTTTGCAAACTTATCTTTAAACTCAGAAAAATATTCCTTCAATGGACAAATCTGAAACTCAAGCAAAATTTCAGGAAAGATTAGTAGCTGGGGCAACTCATCCGGACCATGATTAATCCATAAACAAGTTATCTTTCCTGAATCTCCATAATCAAAATGATATTCCTTATAGTCAACAGTAGGGAAAGATACAACCTGGTGGTCTTCATTTGCAGACATGAATTCTTGCTCATCATCCATTGCTTCATCAGGAGGTCGAAGTTGATGGTGAACCATACCACTTGCATCTGAAACATGGAGATCAACATCATGTTCCAAGCTGGGCGGAGTGTGGTGGGAATTGGATTCAAAATGGAATTTGGGAATTTGGAGTGTTTCATGCACTGGCTTCTTTTGAATTCCTAGCAATGGATCAAGCCCCAACCTGAATTGTTCTTCATTCTCTATCTCTGTCACAATTGCTTGTTTATCAAGTAGCCTTCCATTTGCTTCAATTTCATCAAGCAATTCCTCCATGACTGTGAACAATGGATCAAGTGCCGACGCGAAATGTATTTCATATTCTGCTTCCATCCTGGTAGCCCATTGATCGTCAAACGTATCATCTTGCCTCAAGCCGCTTATCATCTCTTCCATCTTGCATGATTGAACTTCTTCATCAAGGACCATTCCTTCTTGAACATAGAATTGGCGCTTGAAGGAGTAATAATAATGAAAGGAAATCTTTTGCTACACCATTCTTAGGAGTGTTTCGCTTCTCCTCCTAGGCACCAACATAGAATTGGCGCTAGAAGGAGGGCGAACATTAGGTTGTTTTCACAAGTAAGGGAATTCAGCTGGAAGGAGCCAGTATGAGCTTTGAAATGCCAAATCAGAGATATGTTAGATCTCTTTTATATCGAAAAATCCAAAAAAAGTAAAAAAATCAGAAATGGAAAATCCAAAAGGAGATTTCTCAATGGATGGGCATCCATTCCATATTGCTCAGATCCAAAGAAAATTGAGTGCACAGCTATACCCCAGGAATTTGTCCAAGTTTGCTTTGCCAGGAAGATGCCAGATTCATGAAACGACCAAACATGATGAAATGAATTGCTTGACATTCTTGTCAAGGATAGAGCTTGTTCTCCAAGGAAAAATTTTCTTTTGGGATGTTCCCAAGCCAGGAGTGTTGGATGTGGAACCTGATGATCATAGCATCCCAGAAGTTAGGTATAAGGCCTTCACAAGGTACATACTTAGAATTGAAAATCAAATAAAACTGGGTAATGTTCAATTGAATGGTGTTATGCTCCCTCGTTGGTGCCGGATTCACAATGCACCTCATCCAGAGTTTACTTGCGCATCATGTGAAGAGGCTATCCACCATGCCAGATGTCACCTTGGATTACCACAGCTACCATATGGATGTTTCAAGGACAAAGGATGGATTGAATATGTTACGCGAGTATTTTTAGCACCAGATGAAGAAGACACCACAATGTCATCTAATAGCATGGAGAACAAGCCACAACAGGATAATGTGATAGAGCTCAGGGATCAAGTGGGTGAAGATATTCCAAGTGTCGTAATGCCAGAGGAGGACGTTGGAGTAAAGATCAAAGAAGCAATGGAATACATTCAAGCAAGAGGAACCACCCAAGGCAACTGTCAGCATACTGAGGTGAATGAATATATAAGATTGCAAGTTATTGAAGATCATCAAGAACCAGAAATGGAGGACCTAGCTCAAAGTAGAGATGGCGTGGGAAATTTCCAACGTTCATTCATCCAAGGAGGAGGACATGAAGAAAGAAGTGATTCCAATGCACTTCAAGAAGGAATGGTCCTTGATGAAGAAGCTCTAAATCTAAATACGGCAAGAGATGATAAGTGGGCTTGGAGGCAAAGATGATTACCGCTTGACTCCATCACCGGGCTACCAGGTGGGAGGATTAATATGTGAATTGTTGCACTGAGACTATTTTGAATGATAAAAGCTCTTGAGCATGATTTGCCTTGAATAACTTCTTATTGTTAAATAGTAAGCGAGGTTGCATATTATCTTCCGCCATAGATTAAAGTTAAAGTTAGATTAGGTAGAATTTGCTTTGAAAGTTTGTTAATTGAATGAGAGATTGATCGTATTGATTCAATGGTGAAGTGTAGCTCATACTTTCTTCGAATGGATGATTTGCATTCGATGCGTAAAGTTAGCCTGAGCTCTTAATTGTGGAAGCTTAACTTCAGCCTCATTCGAGGTTTGAAAATTATTCTCACAAACCCTTTGAAGATTGCACCCATTTTGCGTATGTTGTCCAACAGGAGGCGAAACAAAGTGTGGTTTATTTCTCTTCACCGAGTCTTTATTGTCTCTTGAGTTCTTAGGCTTAGACTAGATTCTCCTAAACCCTATCCTTTTGCCATTTTTTTGAGATCCACCTTGAAAGTCCTAATTGAGAGCCTTCAACGATAAATTCCCTAAGTCCTGAACTTGTGAAGATTTTCTTACGTAGGTCCCCTTGTTTATTACCAGCATATCACAACGGCCATTGAGCTTATCCACACGCCGAGAGATCTCGACTAAAGAAACCTTTGGAATCGCCCATAAGATCTTCTCGCTAATCTTAGCATGTACGCCGTGGTTTTCTAAGAGAGGATAGAGCCCTTTGACATTTTACCGCGTTCGATGGATGATAAAACGCACACTTATCAGATATCTTGTCATGTAAGAAACTTGATGACAATGAGGGGGTTGACACAGAATTGGGATCTAACTCTTGAGTTTGTTGACATAGATGTTATTGTTGCATAGCTTGCCAGAAAATATATTTAGATGAGGCAGCTTGTATAGTACATGGCTAGTGGAAGTGGCATTGTAACTCATTGTGGTTGAAGTGAAATTGAACCAAATGTTGACTTTGATGCTTTTGATGAAGAGCAATATGAAGATTATTAAATTGATTGTAATTTTTATTGTATACTAACATTTGACAATATGTATTCAAACCTGTACCCGTACCCAAGGAAAAAAATGACATATCACCCTACCTAGCACCCATATCTGCACCCACACCCTTACCAAAATCAGTAACTTAGAATAAGAACAACTACTGATGTATAATCATAAGTTGACAATACACCTTAAGCCACACAAGTGGAATGTGTCAATTTGTGTTTGCAAGGGTATGGTTCAGCATACCACAAATAGACTAACCATAGACCTTGGGTGGTCAATGAGGAGTGAGATGAAGATCAATCCCATTTGAAGAATAGTACTTCCCAACACATAATCAAACCATACCTTAAATAGATCATCCATAGACCTGACTTCAATAATGTGGAGGAAGATCAAATCCCATATTGAAAAATACAATTTACCAACACATAATCAAACTGATCGTACACCTCAACGGGGAAAACAAGAAGGTGAAAAACTAATTGTGGCATCATCGAAGGCATTGGAAATGGTGGTGGAAAAAAAAAAGCAACTGTGATGACATTTTATAATGTCCCTTTCTAGAACATTCCTGATTCTTGCCCTGAAACAATAATTCCAACTTAAAATGAAAATTGCATTATATTTATAAATATAACTTTATCTAAAATGATGAAATTTTATTATAATATTTAGATTTATAACTTATGCAATAATTCTGAAAATATAACTTATCTTGATTTTCTGCAATAATTGTCCTTCAAACTGCGATGATAATGGCTTTGTCAAATATTATGAATTTATTCTAATATTCAGATCAGTAAGTCATATTATAAGTCTGAAAATAAATTATATCTTGAAATTCTTTGGAAGTGCTTCCAAATCTGCTGAATTAGAAATTTTTGTCCCTAACTCAGCAGTGGCAATATCAAGGGTTTTCGTCCTTAACTTGCCAAGAGTATTCAAGAGTTTTGTCCTTAAACTCTTAGTCCACCTTGGAGGGTTTTCGTCTTCCTTGATCAAGATTTGGGTTTTCGTCCAAACTTCATGAGACAAATAAGGGTTTTTGTCCTTAATCTCTCATGAACTCGGAAGGGTTTTTGTCCTCCCTATTTGCAAGATACTTCCTCAAATTCAAGACTGATTGTTTGATGTATTGATAGACTTATTGCTGTTTGCTTGATTGATCTTTATGATATTTCGATTGCTTGATTTCTTGATGAATAGATGAATGATGATTGCTGATTGAATGTCAATGAACTGATTTGCCCTTTATATCCATTTCTTGAAGGAGTCATCACCCTTCATTGTTGCCTTTTGAGAATAATAATTTATTTCCAAATTCATTCATTCTTTCATTCCCAATTGATGATTTCTCCACAAGGAAATGATCTCCCTTTTATATCTTATTATTGAGGGAGTTGCAACCTTTCACATTAGGAGGAGTCACAACCTTTCACATTAGAAGGAGTTACCTAATATTTATTCTTAATTGTTTTCTTCATCCCTTCTCATAGAATGATCCATCCTTTATACCATATTGGTGAAAGAGTCACCACCTTTCACCATCCCTACCCTTGGAAAATACAATTTAATTTTAATTAAACTCTTTGGCTGCGCTCCCTTATGAATATTGCCGGCGCCTCCTTGCATTGGTTTTTATCATATTGCGTAGTCACTGATTTAATATGCAGCAATCTAGGCATTTTGATGGGGATGACACATTTGAAAGTGTTTAAAACAGAGAACAAAAGATGACAATACTGTCAACAAATTCAACACTCTTCAGATACAGGAAGCAGAAAGGCAACCCAGATGTGAGGAGACAATACAAATATTAGCAGCATTGGCATAATAGGAAAGGGATAATGATAAGGTCTACATGTCAAAGATGCATAAATAGAGTCAAAACAGGTTTTCAACTATTTCAATCATGGCATGACCCCTTATCACATGATACAGATATTAAGAGCCAAGATATTCAACTCAGAATTAAAACACTGGCCATCTACAATCAGGGATTCTAACAGTCAATTGTGGGTAGCCAGGGAGTGAACCATCCCCAATAATGGCATGGATATGTCATGCAAATAGTTGTAACTCAATATGCATGTTTCTTCCCTCGTTCAGAAATTGATGTTGTCCAAAGATGTCAAACAGATGTGTCCATCAATTCACGAACATTAAGTTTGTGCACTAGTCACCTTCTTAGAAAGGTTCAATCTCAGTTGGATGTAATGAATCTGAAAAACATCCCACTGAAAATGTACACAAGGGTAAATAGAGTTAAAAGTAAGGGAAAAGGCATCCCTTATAAGAGGACTATTCAAGGCATCACCTATCTAATGAGTGATGAATAAAAGGATATTCGAAGTGAGACACTCCAAGCATCAAATATAGAGCTGCAAGTAATAAATCCAGACCCTACCATCCTCATCTACAACTTGAACAAATCCCCCACAACTCGCAAGAGAATGAGACCATTTCACATGAACTGACAATCTCTCGCTCCTCCAAATCACTTCGTTAACAATAGGATTGAAAAAAAGGTAGAATGAAAACTGTCAAAAGTTGATACCATCAATTGTTGAATTAAATAGGTGAAAGAAACATTGAATCAGTCACAGTGGGTTAATTTTTTATCTTCTAAGGAGAGTGACAGCCACTGTGGACCTGTGCACATGATATGCAACTTCTTCACATTCCTTTGAGAGCTAGATTCCAAAATATGCCTTTTTCTTCATTACCACAAGAAAATGCTTTCATTCTCTGTAGTTGACCTTTCTTATCCTCATTAGCTGCAATCCTCTCTTACAGTTGCATAAGCCCATTCTAATCATCACCTACCTGCAAGTTTATGCTCAATATACTTAAAGGGATTCACTGCTAATTTGCCACACAACCCAAGATATGAAATGCCTTTAGTTTATCCATACCCAATCAACGAACAGCTCTAAAATCCATGCTCACCATCTCCCATTTCTCCAGAAATTCTGTCTCGTCATCATCAAGTGCTTTTGGAGGCCCTGAAAAGAAATGCATCACAAGTATCAAAATAGATAGCACAGGCTTCTCTCGTTTAGAAATGCAAATTACAAGTGATATATTAAAGAACATATTTCAGTAGGGGTTTAATTTATATAGAAATCGACATGCAGTTTTATATGGAAAGCTTCCAACAGTGTCATACAAAAATATTCAAAATTGCAAGTCTTTTGTGAACCGTGCTATCAGACTTCTACAAAAGGCTTGTTAGCAGCATGAGGCTATCCACCACAAGTAACAATATGCTACAGCTAGAAACTTGACATGCTAAATTTCTAAATGTTAAGTGCAAAGAATTTGGTTTTCCAGTTTGCTTCATGGCCAGTTCTTTCTTTCAGCTATAGAAAAACTTTTTCAGGTTTGTCATGAATTCAATGATTCATCATGTACTGGCAGAACTACCCCTTCTTTTTGTAGCTTCTCGGATTCTCCTATATATAATCACTAATAGTTGATCAATGGTAGGGGCATCCAAAAGAGACTTCATCAATTACCTATTCAAATTAAAGTCTTCCCAGTTACTATTAAGACAAATGAAACAAAAAAATTTAAATCTAAATTATAGGTCAAGCAGCATGGATGTATAGAATCTAACTATGCAAAAAGCAAAACTCCAAATAAGCATCATAATTATTAAGTGGGAAGCTTATGCTTTTACACATAGTTTAAAAACTTGGACTCAGCAATTACTTTGGTGACCCAAAAAATTTAAAAAACTCAACAAAAACTCGGCAAAATTTTGGGGAAAAACTCGGCAACAACTTGACAAATTTATCAAACATTAAAAAATACATTAATTTTTAAAAATATGCTTTGATGTCCAAGGTGTTAGGCTTAATTGGTTAAATAAAGCATTGGGTTCTCATTGAGGAGACCCAAGTTCAAATCCCAAAGGGACATCTAATATGGAATTCTAAGTTGTGACTCTTGGTCTTCCATTGGTGGTTTCTAGTGTGGTTGCTCAAAAGGATATGATATTAGTCTCATGATAATGCTCGCAAGAGCTTGCATTGGTCTCATCTAGATGCTCATATGAGCAAAATATTCATAAACAATCAGCAATAATAAAAAAATATGCTTTGAAAACATCCATATTACTTTCAGGGATATAATCTGAAGCTTGAAAATCTTCTAAGTATAATTTATAATCAAAAGAGATTTGACATTCAATACATCTCTATGGATCACATGATAGGATCCCATTACATCTCCTAACGAATACAAGTCTTCAATGGATTTAATTTTGTGTTACATATGAATCAGTTAAGGGACCAAACAACCCTACATAATATATTCACAAACCTTCACATTTTGCAGCAAGATTTCCTATGAACTTACTTGTTAGTATCGAAGCCTTTTTTCTTCATTAACTTTTTGTAAACACTTAGGACACTGGAATCAAGCCAAGCACAATTCTGAATATTCGAAGTCAAATGTACAGTCAAAATTGTGCCTTAGCCATTGACTTTTTCTTCCATCCATTGCTTGAATGGTCCGTCACACAAAAACAAACGAAAAAGGCAATTTTTTAAATACTTATTAATCTCTAAATGTGGCCAAGTACACGATTTCCTCTGAGTCTCAGTGACTTTGGTCGATTTTTTCTTAAAAAATCTAGTGTTTTAACCATAATTCAGCAGCGATTTTTCCAAGTAATGACTTACCAGCCAATTTTCTTAGCGAGTGATCACAAGGTCTTTAAACTATGCTTTCACACATTTTGTGTTTCTGCAGTGCATCATTATGTAATACCATTTTTAAAGATTCAGCCTTGTTTTTAAATTATACTTTCACACACTCTGTGTTTCTGCAGTGCATCATTATGTAATACCATTTTTATATATTCAGCCATGTGTTAATGCTTGAGTAGTCAAATCTCAGGACACCTTTCACAACTAGTAACCAAGAACCCATCTCTCATGAACTTGAATGGTCCACTTGGCACTTATTTCATCTATGTGATGTTCACAACTTCACAGGGATGAAGCACCAAGATTTACCAAGAGATCAGCCCAAGCACATTTAATTATGGAGTCTCCCCTACAATCAGGCCCACATAGATTGCTCTCCCATTTCAAAACCTTAAGCTAGTATTGTGCTTTATGAACCATAAACTGTGGCAATCCCTAGCTCTTCATTTTTATGCATTCTTAGGCAACTTCTATATCAAATATTTCAACTCAGTGACTCTGAGTTTTGAAATGCACTGTGACATTCAATAAATAGGAAAGAATGATTTCAAGAAGACAGAAGCACAGCATTTGATAAACTCCACGGGAAAAAGGTAACTTGATTGTTTATACTTTATTAAATATTAATCTATCCAACATAGAAAGGGTCTGGTGTCGAGGTTTGTATAGATTATTATCTAAGAAAAACATATCTTCCATACAACTTTCACAATATGTAAAATCATATACAAGAAAGCTGCCAATTTGAAAGATTTTTGCAAGGAACATCATTCAGCAGTAAGCCTGCAACGTCTTACAGTCAAGCAAACAAAAGGTTCCAATTAGCATCTATGAAACTTACTGTGCTTCAATCGCTCATTGAATTCTGCTTGCTGCTTGTCTTTGTTCTCTTTTAGAATCTGCAGAAAAAGAACCATATATCTAAATCCAAAATCTTTACCATAGAAATTCCTCGAAATCAAATTAGCAACTAGAATAGGAACAAAATATTGTTTATTTAACATGAAAACTAAAACCTGAACTCCTGGAAACAATCAATCTAAAACCCTTCCTAAAAACAATAATAGTCTTGTTGATGCACAGAATCTAAGCACTAGAACCTTTTAAGATCATTGTAGAATAATTCAATTATCTACTAGGAAAATATTAAATATTCTGAAGTTTGTTATTTATTGCTCAAATCTTAAATAAAAGTTCAAAATTGTGAATTGTTAAAAAATACAACTTATTGTCTTGTTCACCGCCATGCCACAATTTAGGATGCCGGTTCATCATGGTCTATGCTGCTAATCAGTGCCAACTAACATCTATCTTGCACTATTCTTTCAAAGGTTCAACTTTTGAAACGGGCATACTAGTAATGGGGCCAATTCAGAAAGATAACAAAAGAAAAACTGAAATAATATGGTCATCGAGGGAAATTGTGAAGCTAATATGTAAGAATCACACTTGATTTTTAGATTGAATTGTGAGGCTAAAACATCATTTAAAGTAGAGTGACAAAGTTTCTATGTTCCTGCAAGGGGAGTCCAAGATTACATCTCAGTAAGCTAACTAATCAGACTGCATAGAAAAATTTAATTTTTAAGGGATGATTTTTTTTAAAAAGTAAATAATAGTGGCAAAATATTTACAACTCAAAAAGTACAGAATATATGTATTATAGGTTGGCATCGAAGATAAAAATCAATGTATATGAATATATGTTTATTTTGGCTAATAATTTTATCAGCTTTACCTAAAGTTACCGATTCGGTTTGAGTTCGGGTTAGTTGGGTTACGTGAACCAGTTCCATGATTGATTTTTTGGTTTACAGAGTTCGTTTTGCGGGTTCGTTTTGGGTTCGGTAATACAAAAACATATAAAAATCAAAAATATATACATATTTGCAGCAGTATTTAAGTTTAGAATACACCACCATATTAATAGTCAAATAACATAGTAAAAATACACCACCACTTTATACTCAAAAGTCAAATGTCATGATATAGAATTATAAATTAAAGTTCAAACTTCAAACATAAAAAATTAAAAATGCCAAGTGTTTACAATGTCAATCTGAATCATACGGGTCATCAAAAAAAGCAGCATCATTAGCAACATTAGATGCTACATTTTGTGTAGAACCACAAAAAGCATTAGTGGCACTCGCACAAGCACTACCACTAGCACTGACACTAGCACTCTCATGCTCAGTAGTTGCTTCAGGCTGATAGTCATCATCAATATCAAGTGCAGCTAAGTGACTTGTGGAAGCATCCAAGTCAAGCTGCTCTGGCTCAATATCCCACCTCCTTGTGTCTCCTTCTTTGTAGGAACTATGTTTGTGTGTAAGGAGGAGCAAGTTTGAATGCACATACACCAAGTCCTCAACCTTTTTTGAATGTAGCCTATTGCATTTTATTGAGTGGATGAAGGAGTATGTGCTCCAATTCCTCTCAGAAGAGGATGAACTAGCAACCTATTAAGACCAAATTAAATTAATAAATAGTTAAGAGTTACAAAAATTAACTAAACAAAATTATTAATTAAAATTTAAAATTAAAATTACAAATATAAATTATAAAACTTACTTGGGATAAAACTTTTATTGCAATAGGTTGGAGGTGCATGTATTCTTGCCCATGGAAGTACCACCAACTATGAGCAGCCACCCTACACTTGTCTCGAAGAGCATCCATATTCTGATCAACACTCCCAGAGCATGCAAAAGCCATAAACTCAGCCCTCACTCGATCACGTTGGTCACGATCACTGAAGATTCTACGAATTGCTGCCTTGTACCCTTGGGCCACTTCACCATCCCTATATGGAGCAACTCTTGATGAAGTAGAAAGTATCTCAGGGCTATAATATTTGGGACTCAATGCAAAAGCGAGAAGATGCAAGGGAGTGGGCATTTTGTTCCATCTATCAACCATGATTTCCTGTAGCTCTTTGAAGAATTTTTCTTCAGGATCTTCCTCTTTTGCATTGATGATGGATCTCATCTTCTCAATCATTGAGTCGATACCATCATATACCTCACCCAAACAAGGTCTATCCAAGTCAGTGTAACGGATCATGCTCAGTATGGGCTCGGTGAAACTGACGAGATACTCAACACGATCCCACCAACCATCATCTAGGATCCTTTGCTTGATCCTATTTGCCCTTTCATTGCTAGATTGCCTCCATACAACCCAATTAGGGCTGATTACCATGGCACATAGTGCCTCACGAACCTTTATAAGTCGTCTCAACACAATTGTGTTGGAGGCAAAACGGGTCTCGGCAACCTGTTTGAAAATCAAAATTAAAATTAAAATATAATTTAAATATACAAAATCAAAATTTAAAAATTAAAATTAAAAGAAAATTCAAAAATTTTAAAATATTGAGAATTAACTTACCTTCAACAACTCCAATTTAGAGAATTGTCTAAATATTCCTTGCGTCATATGGTGGTTGGTGACAAACATTTGGATGTCTTCGCCCTCAGCATACACCTGTTTGATCCATTCAATTTTGGATCCAATTTTTTTGTAGCATTAGATTGAGGGAGTGGACAGCACAAGGTGTCCAAAAATGTGTGGATACTTCTCCTCAACCAATAACCCAGCAGCCCTACAATTTTTGGCATTGTGGTTACAACTTGCACAACATTTTGATGGCCCACTTCTTCAATAGCTTGGCAAAGGATGTCAGCAATAAATGGACCATCTTTCACCTGTCCTTCACAATCCACTGCTCTCAAAAACATTGCCCCTTTAGGGGACACAGCAATAACATTGATCAATGGGCGATTTCTTGCATCTTTCCCTCCATCAGAAACTATGGTCACCCTTGTTTCGATCCACGAATCCCTTATGGGCTTCAAAGAGTCTGCTACATGTTTCACCTCTTTCTCCAATAAGGTGCAACGCACCTTCTCAAAACCTGGGCCCTTATACCCCTTTGGAGCCTCATTAATAGATTTCACCATTTTTTGCCAATATGGTGAACAAACAACGTTGAATGCCAATCCATTGGCATAGACACATCTTGCTATGTCTTGATCAGTAATCTCTCTTGCCTCATTCTGAAATGAAGCTTCCAACGGTCCCTTAGATCTTTTATTTGATGAGGGCACGGTTTGCTCTTGAGGGATGTTCATAAATGGATGGCTTTCTGTAGGTGGAATATAAGTAGGTGGTGTAGGGGGTTTCGTGGTTCGAGATCCTTTCTTCAAAGGATGGCTTGTTTTACCACCGGTTGTTTTTTGGTCTGCCTTTTCTTGCTCAGCAATATATTTCAACACTATATGTTCTGGAATGCCTGCGTTGTCTTCACCTGGACAATTTTTGATGCCTGTTTCAGGGATCCCACACAAGTGCCCTTTTACTCGACTGTATGAGCTCGAATATTGAACATTGCAATGACTACAAATCCAAATATATCCTCCACCACCTGGAAGTTGCTGAACCATTTCTACATATTTCCAAAGGGGAGAGGCTGGGTTTATTTTGAAACGAGAATGGATTAAGCCTGAGGAGGTACCGGTTGCCATTGTAATATGGAATAGTGAATACCTAAGGCACAACATATTGAAATTTTGGTATTGATTCATTGAATTTGAAACTAAAATCACTTAATTAATTTCAAAAAAATGAAAAAATTGAACATGTTGATGTGTTATAGACATTTAGAAGAATGAAAAGTAAAACAAAACAATAATTAAAAAGCAAAACAAAAGAGTTGAAGTTCACTTGTGAAAAAAAATGTAAAAAAATAATCAAAAAACTTCAAAAAACCTACCTCTTTTGAAGAAATCTTGCTCTACGATCTTCTTAGCAACGAATAGACACTTGCAAGTGCTTAGGAATAGCACAACAATCAACTTTGAACAATCTACGATCAGCCTTCAAGTCTATTCCAGCTTGTGCAAGCAAAAGAGAAAGTTCAGCAATGGAGGCAAAAAATCCTTTTTTCTCATTCACAAATTGGTAAATGAGTTTCACTTTACCTATTTCATGTTTTTGAGGCAAGTATTAGGGTTAGAAAGAATAAAAAACTATTTAAAAGTCAAAAAAAAAGTCAAAAAAATATTAAAAAATTCAAAAAACGTGTTAAAAATCGCGCTGGGCGCGAAATTCTGCCCGGGTTAACCGGGTTCGAAATTTTCGAACCCTGGCGGACCCACGAGGGGTCGAACCCGGCGAACCTGAGCCCATTTTCGGACCCACAGGCGAATTCGGGCGGACGGACGGACCCGAATTCCAGGACCCGACGAACCCGACCGAACCCGGGGCCTATATCGGCGAATCCGGTAACATAGGACTTTTAAATTGAAATGAAAGTTTGGTCATGAACATATTGGAGAATTTGCAAAAGATCCCCATATTTGGGAAAGTTTGTGAAATATGGTATAGACCTAAAAATCGCCTTTATGTTTATCTTCTGTTTACCAGCACTTATTGGGGCACCCACCTTCAAATCCTATCTGCAGAGAATGTCCTTAACAAGTGATATATACTGCTTCTTGGATAACAGCCAATTCCTACAACCTGGAGATTACACTAATCCCAAGAGGAATCCCCTCAAAGGCACGATAGGTCAAAACACTAAAAACCCGAAAGTCTCACATGTGCACACCCAGGAAAAGGATCTATCTAACAAGTAAGCTTGAAACATGGAATAATATTCAGAAGGAAAAATATCATCTTGGTCATTTTATTATGTGACTTGGAACCTCAATGGCTCAGTTGTTAAAAAGCAGACCACAGGCTAAAGAACATTTTGTCTTCACAATTAAAACTAATTCCCTAAAGTTGAACAAAATTATCACATCATAGACAAAAGCACAATATGTCTTTGAAATTACAGACAACCCCTGAAGCTGAATAAAATGAGTTCCACTATAAAATCAAATGGACTGTGAAGGGGGGATCCAAGTTCAAAGTGTAGAAGACGTGATTGTCATGATAAAGAGTCGAAATTCGTAAAATGGGGCATCCCATGTGAACCCTAGCAAACTGACATTGGGTGCAAGTATGTGGAGAAGTTGACGATAGAGATAACAACCTAGAGCCCGCAGTTCAGCCACTAAGACAAAGGTTATATCAAAAGGGAATTTACCACATTTAAACCCACCCCTGAAGACAATGCAGACAATGGTGTTTGCCGGCAGATGGGGAAAATAAACCACATTTTGTCTGAAATGCAATTAAAAAAATAAAAATAAAATTTAAAGAGCATGCACAGAACAGGGTATACAATATCCATAATATTGTAATAATGAATATATAACAATTTAAACAATAATTACCTACTAAAAGCTTACCTCGAAAAGTGGTCTGTCTCTCTGAGCAGACCCGTCCTCAACGCGTTCTCCACGCTTCTCCTTAGATTCCTCCAACTGACCCACATTAACAGTTCAGTATACAACCAAAACCCAGAGGATATGTAGTATGTATATGATTGAATCATTTTCAGCCCCCTTAAAAGAACAATTTGATTGAAAATATTGAAAAAAGACGGGGTTTTATTTGCACACCTGTTGTTCAGAGATGAAGTTCATAAACCTGAGGGGAGGCTCCGCCATGTTTTCTTGTTCCTTTGCTGCCAATACAACTGAGAATTTGGAAGATGACTTCACGCGATTCCACAGAGGCGAGCAAGGAAAACAACCGTTGTAATTAGCTTAGGGCGGGGTCCCATGGAGGGGGCTTCCTAAAAAAATTCATGGGTGCTGTTGAGATTTTTTAGGTTTCAATAAATTTTGTATTATAGTTTAAGCTTAAAAGTTTAAAGTTTTATTATTTTGCATAAATTTAAATAAATGTAAAATAATAAAAAAATTAATTGGTGAGAATTTTAAAATTTCATATGATTGAAGAAAAAAATTTAAGTTGGTAGAACAATTTCTAGTCTCAATCCCTTTTGCATCCCCTTAAGTTTTTGATCTAAAAACTAGGGATTGCGATTAAAGTTTTATTATTTTGCATAAGTTTAAATAAATATAAAATAATAAAAAAATTAAGTGATGAGAACTTTAAAACTTCATATGATTGACAAAAAAAGTTTAACTAAGTTTAAGTGGTGGAGCAATTTCTAGTCCAACCCCTTTTGCCCCTGCGTAAGTTTTTGATCTAAAAAGTAGGGTTTGTTATTGTTGAGGAAAATATTCTAATTTATCTTGTAGCATTTTATTTTTTTGCTTCATGAGACCCCTTGCTCCTTCGAAATAGATAACTAGGCCCTGTAAGGTGTGGATTCACTCTAGAGTGCTTGGAGTAAATGCACACCATCTCATACAACAGTTAATTGTAAGGAATTCTAAACTTTATATACATGTAGATATAAATAATAATAACTATTATTGGGAGTTTGCATACATCGAAAATGAATCAAATCTTTTTAAGGTAAGGTGGTTTTTTATTTATTTTTCTTAAATATTGAATAAAAGTGTTTGAATCAAAATATTAAAAAAGAAAAAGTAACAATCAAACAAATGTTGTCTAGCAAAAAAAAATTTGTTGTATGTATACATATTGTATGCAATAAGTGTGACGATTAGTCAATCAAATGTGATCTAACAAATAAATTAATTAATTTTTTAATATTTTTGTCATAACGAGTTTATATAATTAATGTTTTGTTTAAGTTTTTCTTCATATTGTCTGTGTTGTAGTTCACATAAGACATGAATGCAAAGTTTGGAGGCATGTAGGAGGCTCAAATAGCACATAGGAGGTTGAGATTGCGAGCAAAAGATGCATTTGCTCTTCAACATGAGGTTTTCTTGTGTCTATTTATAGTTCTTTTTATTCATATGCAAGGGGTGTAGTCACCCAAAATAATTTTTAATTAAATAAATACTTGTTATTTATTTAGTTTAATCTATGTCTCTTATCCTGATAATTAATTAAATAAATATCTTATTTATTTAATTAATTTCCCCATTATCCTTACATTCCACCACCTTTAATTAAATAAATCCATATTTATTTAATTAAAGCTAACATTTGTCCTTATTCCTCTAAATCCCCTAATCTTGCTTACGTTAATTAATCAAGGATTAATTAACTTTATCCCCATCCTAATCATCATTGTCCCATTCTCCAACTTTTCACTCCACCTAAGTTAATAAACCCTCATCCTTAATCCTCATTTTCATTGTCCCTTGGTTTATTAACTCAACTCATCCTCATTAATCAATTAATCCTTGATTAGTTGATCTAACCCTCATCCTTAATCCTCGTTATCATTATTTCCTAATTTTAAATTCCTACATCTCACCTACCCCCACTAACCTCTTACACAAGCCACCCTACCTTTTACACAAGCCACCCTACCTCTTACACAAATTTAATGCATCTCTTCTCAATGTGTGAGCACACCTCCCCATTTCACCCCTTTCCATCATGTGACACTTGTCACAAGGCTAATCAATCCTCGTCTTTGATCCAAACCTCACCTTTTCAATCAATCTCAACCCTCCATTAGCCATTCAATCCTAGCCCTTGATTCATCTCACCAAAACTCTATATAATGAGGCCTTAACTCTCATTCTTACAACACACATTCATCCCATCCTTATGCTACTCAAATCTCTATCAAATACATCTCCATCCTACCATCATCATGCTAAAATTGTGAGCAACCACATCCCTTCAATCATTGGAGCAAATCTACAAGACAAGGGTGCATCTTGTGAGCTCAATCCATGAAGAGGGAGAAGCTATGAAGGTATAACATTCTTGTGTTTATTTCTTATTCATTTTCATCTATTTACCTTCATATTCATCTTTCCCATCTTCAGGGGGCATGATTAGTCTAGAGCACATTTTTTTAATGTTACAATGGTCATGGCTAGTCTAGAGAGCAAGTTTGGAGCTTTGTACGATGAACGTTTGAAGGTTTACTATTTTTTATACAATTATTACTTTCATATCATTGTTGAAAATATTCTTTTTAGCATGTGTGTTTTTAAATGGCTCTCTAATCTCTTCACTTTCAATATTGAGAATATGGGAAAATTAGAGGATTTTTCCAAGGGTTGATCATTGGGGTTCACTACGTGTTAAGCACTAATGTAATCAATAGAAAGTTGTGCTAATTTATGATTTCTTGGCTTGATACATTCAATTGATGGTTGCTACTCTACATTTGAAGGAAGTTCAGATGAAGAAAAATAATATAATATGATATATGTTAAATTATTGTTTTATTTATTTATTCGGTGTAAAAGGATTATGGGTTCTTTAAAGAATTGTTATGGATTGTTTTGTCATGTTAGGAAAATTATTATGTGCAGTAAATTTTTAATGCAAAATTTAGTGAACATTGTCAAATTTAAAGAGGAGAGTTAGATTTGTGATAGATAGTTGAAATAACCTTTAATATTTGTTGAATATATATGAGCATTGAGTAATGGTAATTTTTAATTTTATTTTTTGTCATAATTAAGGGAGTTTAGCAATATCATTACAATTTTAACAATAAGATTTTTCCTTGCCATAATTGAGTGGTTTTAAGAATTTATTTGTAAGTTTTTTTGTAATTAAAATTTGAAGTGAATTGAAAAATGTTTTTTTTAAATAAGAATCATGCAGTGAAATGGAGAATGCCTATTTCTAAAGAAAGAAAACTTCACAAGAAAGGAGAAAATTAAGATTGAAATATAAATGAATGGTTGATTAATGCCTTAGTCAAAATGTAAATGAACAAGGAAAATTTGTACGTGTAATATATAATGGTAAATATTGCATCTTTACTAGAAAAAGACTTGTAAAAATGGGCACGGTAGAAAGGAACTGTAAACAATATGCTTAAAATAGAAATGAATAGTAAATATTATGTCTAATCATATTTTTACCTCACAAAGACTTAAATATTGTATCTTCAAGCTAGAAAAATGACACTAAGTCCATTTTTCTTAGGAAACCTCAAAAGAAGAAGCAAGATGTGAAGTTTCTTTGAACTCTAAGGTTGATTATTAATAAAGGGTTTTTTGTTGTAAGCTACTATTTTGGAAAGTTTTTGTTACAACTTTGACCAATGCATGCAAAAATAATACGTATTGAGTCTATGTAGTTTCTAAGTTTTTTCTGTAAGTCATTCATTTATATATTTAATCTATACTTCAAAAGGATTGTAAACCATGTGTCTATAACATTATAAAGCATATTAAGGCTAAAAATTTGTTGTTCAATCCAAATGAGAGGAAAATTTTGGTTGAAATATTAAAATAGAAAGTGAGATCTTAAATTTCAAGATTCTTGGGTTATTTGATGGTCGAGGGATTTTTCTTGAAAATAGATCTGCCTAGAAAATTCTTGTCATGGTTTTGAAAATTACTTATAAAAATAAAATATCCCTTATTGAATAAAAGGGTTTATAATCAATGGTTTTTGTTTCGTTTTTTGTAAGAGGAAAATAGGTTGTAACTATAAAAAGTGTGAGAAATTTGTAGAGCTTGTGTATTTAGTCGTGGATGATTTTGGTGCATTTTAAGATTACTACAAAGAATTGTATATCATGGTTGTGGATTATTTTACTTGCATTATTATTAGTTAGTTTCCCTATTAAAGGTGTAACTTTTCCTTCTATTACTAAAAGAAACAATAAGTTTTTAGTCTTTAAATTGATCAAATTGATAATTTCTTCAAAATTATCTAATTTAGCCTAAGAAATCCATAGACTAATAGATGTTCATAGTATCCTTTTAAGATTTACTTTTGATCTATTTCTTCAAGTGTTTTTCCATAATTTTCTTGACCAATTAATGGCTTCTCTTTAAATATTGGGGTTTTAGATGGTGATAATTGAAATAGGTTTCATAGTTGAGATGGATTTGTTTAAAAACTTGAAAT